>BMAO01005681.1:31530-250723 GCA_019973975.1 Trichonephila clavata
TGGAAACACATTTTTAAAAAGTGTTGAAATATTGTTCTTCGATTTACCAAATTTTCAAACAACATTATTCCGAATTTAAGGAATACTTATTTCTGCGTGAACTGTTGAAAGAAGAATAACATAAATGGCAGAAAATGTAACTGCGAAACAAAATTCAGGTTTACAAGAAACTTGCATTCAGCATTGCTCTTGATGAAAGTAAAGACGTGAATGAGATGTTGCATGCCTTGCAGTAATTGCACGATATTGTGATAGATCAAATTTATGTGAAGAGTTATGCAGCATGATTCATCTGGCTGGTACAACTAAATGACAGGATATTCTTTTTTTTTCATTTACTGTGTGTGTGTATATCCTTTTAAAAGTAAAAATATCAATTTAAATAATATATTTTGATTATCTGTTGATGGCGCGCTCCTGCAATGGGTGGCAAGAAAAATGAATTTGGCAGATTTCTTGAAAATAATAATGGACATAAAATATTGAACTTCCATTGCATAATACATCAGGAAAGTGAAAATGCCAAAATTTCGTCTTAGCACTTAATTTCTGTAATGAGCATTGTTGTTAAAATAGTTAATTTTATAGTATCTTGAACTTCATTAGTATACAGACAATTTAAATATCTTTTAGAATAGATAAAAAGTGAATATTGGGATCTTCCCTTGTACAGTCATGTCCGTTGGCTTAGTCATGGTAATGTCTTAAATAAGTTTGTGTCATGCATGGAGCACATTAAAATTCTTCTTAATGAAAAGGGCAATGGTGCAACGTACATTTCTAAAAACCCCGCATCGTGGAGGGCCCAGGATTCTAGGGGACCAAGCCTAATGTTATGGCTTTGTAAAATCTGGCTTCGGGTCCAAAACCTGACTTTGCAGGGAGCCCTAACATTTTCCGTCACGCCACTGGAGAAGGGACAACATTTTCCCGAATTAGACGATAAGGACTGTTTGTGCAAATTGATGTTTCTAACAGAAATAATTAAACATCTTAATGAACTAAACTTAGGATTGCAAGGAAACAGTTAAACAGTGCTTGAACTTTTTGAATATTGGAAAAGTTTTACTACAAACTTAAATATATTTTTCCGTGGTATAGATACTAGTACTTTCAAATATTTCCCAAACGTTAAAGTGCTTGCAAATACACCAACTATAGACAAAGATGAACTTCAAACCTACATTGAAGCAATTAAAGAAGATTTTTTCTAAATGATGCAAAGACTTTGAAGCTTGTATGCCTATATTTTCCAACATAATCAAACCTTATTTATAATAGACCCATCAATGATCCCATTCGATTTGTCAGTTTTTGAGAGGATGGAAACCGATAATTTTGAAATCGAATTTGTTGAACTAACATCACCAGAATTATGTGAAACAAACTTTACCGAGTTACGGAAAAATCTGGAAGATAACTCAAGCAATAAATCGACAGCTATTTTAAATTGCTTGATGTCATTGCCCGAACGATTTAATTGTTTGAAAAAAATAGCATGTGATCTGCTTTCTCTTCTTTTGGTTTCACATATTTATGTGAACAAATTTTTTCTTATATGAAACATATTTTGAGACCACTAAGAAATTGTTTAACTGCTAAACATTCAGAATTCTATATCAAATTGAAAGTTACAAATTATATTCCCGATATTGCAACATTAAGTAGAGCTTTGCAGGGACAAGGTTCACTTTAAAATTAAAAAAAATTTTAAACTTTGTTGCATGAATACTTATATTTTATGTTGCTTATTTCTTGTTTCATAAATACTTTTATGAATACATAATATATGTACAATTTTAGTTTTTTATTTATATTGAAGAATAGTTACATTTTAAGTTTACTCCTTATTTTAATAAAAATACTTAAAAAGGTGCATATTTATGCGCACAGTTTAAATTTTTTTTATTTATGTTGAAGGAATAGTTGTGTATTTTATGTTGTTTATTATTATATCAATAAATATCTCCAAATTATGCGTAATTAACATAAAATAAAACTTTAAATCTGTATTTTTTTACCTCTATTTCCTAACTCTGCGTGTATTGTCGTGGGAATCGAATTATTTCAAATATTTCTTATGCATGGCACGCTGAATCATGTTGGTAGGTTGGTTTGGCACGCCACAGCTAAAAGGTTGCCAACCCTGATCCACAGGCTTCCTTGGCACTGGAGGATGGAAATTTATAATTCGAAAATCTGGTTAAGACCAGCTGAGCGGCTCCGGGACATCGGGCGCCCAACGGCCCTGTCGATGCCAATACAAAGAGTCCTGATAATCAAATGTTCTTTAAAATCGGTTTATTTAGAATTATTTACGTATTTATGTTCTTAACGAATTATGTATTTGTCTTCAGTACAGTAAAGTAACGAAAAATATTTATCTTACAATTTAGAATTATCTTACTATTTTAAGAATAGAAGAGAATATTTATGTTTTATACTAAACACGTCATCCAAAAATGGTATGCGATCAATCAAAAAAATCAAAAGTATAATTTTTTTTTGAAGAATCTTACCATGGAGATGAATTTTGATTTAAATTAGAAAAGATCAAGAATTTAAAAAAAAAAAAAATTCCGCCGTCTTTTAGAAGTTGAGAAGCTGCATAAAAAGGTCATTATCGTTTTATCTTTTTCGGGAGTCATTGTCCAATATAAAATTAGATTCTCGAAATAGAACACATTTACAAATCAGTAAACTGAGTCTACAACAAAAGATGTGGCGACGAGCGTTTCTCAATTAAATAAAACATTTATTAAGCTATTTACATGGGATGCATAAAAAAGGTTAAATATTATCACGCACGCTCAAATTGCCGACTCCTCCGTCCAAACGCATCTAGAGGAATTCTCTCTTTCCCTCCTTCGGAGCGTGTCGCCTCCTCCTGTTGCACCAGGCGAGAAGAGAATCCCCAGTTCTTCTGGCGCCCACGGGTGGGCCACGAGTGTTAGAAAAACATTTTTGAATATTAGAAAGTAAAACATGGATGCCTTAAAGTTGAGACGCACGCCACTTAGGACAGCCTTCACGAAGGCTGTAAATCATTTGCAAGAAGTTGCCGAAAATGAGCAACTTGATAAAAATGCCTTAGAAATTGCTTTCGAGCAATTAAAACTAAAAAATTAGAAACTGAGACAAATAGATGAGCCTATTTTAGATATGTTAAGTGAAGCGAATTGCTCACAAGAAGCTTACAACAACGAATTCGAGGCAATCGAAAGTTATGTTGATAAAATGATTGCCTGGAAAATCAAGTTTAAAAACCTGATGGAGAACGATCCTTCGGGACAGAAGGACAATCATAGCCTGATCACATCATCTTTCTCATCTCTGCGTCTTCCAAAGATCCAGTTTCAACAGTTTTCCGGAGAGTTGACGGATTAGTTGAGATTCTATAACCAGAGAGAGAGAGAGAGAGTTTAAAAGAGAATCCATGAAGATGAGAACATTGATGACGCTGACAAGTTCCAATATTTAATTCAGGCAACAACTCCAAAATCCCGGGCCAGGGATATCATTGAAAGCTTTCCAGCGACCCCTGAAAACTACAGAAAGGCTTTCGAGTACTTGAAAGTGCGGTTCGGACAAGAGGATGTCCTGATTCAAGTGTACGTGAGAGAACTCTTGAAGCTTGTGCTACAGAACACAGAAGTGAAGAAAACAAATTTATCTACACTATATGACAAAATCGAGGCCCAGCTACGTGCCTTAGAGACCCTTGGAGTTACCAAAGAGAAATATGCTGCCATGCTGTTCCCGCTGCTGGAGTCCTGTCTTCCCGCTGAAATTCTGCGTGCCTGGGAGAGATATGTTGGATATTCATCAGATGAATCAGGTAAGAAATACCTTGATTCTCTAATGAAATTCTTATCTATAGAAGTATCGAGTGAAGATAGAATAAAATTAGCCAGAAATGGTTTTGATTCTGAGAGAATTAACTGTAAGAAAAAATTAGAAAATCTTTCCACTACTGCAGATTTATTTAATAGTAACTTTAAAGACAGGAAAGGTTTTAAATATAAGAATAGTGATAATAATTGTGTATTTTGTGAAAAAACCGCATGCCTCTGAAAATTGTTGTGAAGCAGCTTTTATGTCATATGATTTTAAGAAGAATGCTGTGGTGAAAAGAGGCGTGTGTTACATTTGTTTAAGATGGGGTCACATGTCACATTCATGTAGATCACATGTTAAATGTATAATATGTAATAAACGGCATTACGCTGTATTATGTACAAAATTGCCTTTGAGATCTGGTTTAGAACCCGGAAGTATAAACACTGAGAATAGCACGTCAGCTAGTTCATCTAGCACTAATGTTTTAGCTAATCAAGCACTTCAGAAGTTCTCTTGCAGACTCTTGTGGTTATGTTGAAAAACGGAAACCATAGGAGTTTAGTAAGACCTTTAATTGACACCGGATCTCAAAAATCCTATATTTTAAAATCCACTGCTGAAAAACTGGGATTTAAATATGAAAGAGAAGAAGAATTTGTTCATTCTTTGTTTGGCGGTTCAAAAACAAAAATGTTTAGACATAAATGTTATAAAATTTGCTTAACTGATATTGATAATTATTATACTTGTAATCTAAATGTGTATGACCAAGAAATTATATGCAATGATGTACCGAGTATTTGTCATGGTTCGTGGATAAAGGAATTAAAAAATAGAAAAATTAATTTGTCAGATATTGATCATAATTTGGGAGGGAAAATAGATATATTACTAGGAGCAGATGTAGCTGGAAAGAGCTACTGACTGGAACTATGTTCTATTTAAAATCTGGTCCTGTTGCAATAAAAACTATGTTAGTTTGGACGCTTTTGGGGAAAACTTATAGAAACGAAACTAAGCTTGATAAAAATAATTTTATGAATGTTACATCAATGTTTGTAAATGATATGTGTATTTCCCCGAATTGTGGAAACTCGATTCTCTTGGTATTACATATCCCGTAGAAACTAAGCCAAAGTGCAGAAAGAGACATTAAATCATTTTCAAAAACCATAAATGTAGATTATAGTGGTCGATATGAGGTAGCTTTGCCTTGGGTTCTCGACAGTAAACTTTTATCATCTAATAAAAAATTAGCTGAAAATAGACTTCAAAGTACTAAAAGAAAATTAATAGCTTCGGGTAAATTTGAGGAGTATCAAGATGTTTTAGACCTTTGGTTATCAGAAAAAATAATTGAAGAAGTTAATGATAACAAAGAAAATTTCGTTCATTATCTCCCACATGGTCCCCCCCCCCCGTTCATTATCTCCCGTTATTAAAGAAAACTACGAGTAAAATAAGGCCTGTTTTTGACGCATCCGCACGAACAAAGGGTTATCCTTCGCTGAATGATTGTTTGGAAAAGGGCCCCAATATCTTATTGAAGTCATACCGACTATACTTAATCGTTTTAGAAAATTTAAGATTGGGGTTATATCGGATATAGAAAAGGCTTTCTTGCAGATAGGAGTAACGGAGCAAGATAGAGATTTTTTGAGGTTTATGTGGTATGATAGAGAAAATAGGGACCACATTAAAACTTATCGTAATCGTCGAGTAGTTTTTGGAGTGACGTCCAGTCCTTTTTTATTAGGAGCCACATTAAATCACCATTTAGATAATGCTCCTGAAAATTTTGATGATGTAGCTAAAATTTTAAGGAAATATTTTTATGTTGACAATTGAGTAACTAGTTTTGAGAACGAAGAACAGTTGCAAAAACTTATAGTAGAATCAAAAATATTATCTTCCACGCATTTTAATTTAAGAGGCTGGCAGTCAAATGTATTATTAAATCCTGAAAAATTTTCAGAGTTGGAAAAACAACCTGATAACTTTGAGACTACGGTTTTAAGATTAATTTGGAACCTCAAAGATGATTACTTATCATGTAATATTGACTGTCAGATAAATGAAGGTAAGGCTATAACTAAAAGGTCATTGTTATCCATAGCTAATCATATTTTTGATCCGATTGGTTTTACGGCACCTGTCACTTTAAAACCGAAATTAATTTTACAGGAAATTTGGAAACTAAAATTAAATTGGGATGAAAATCTCCCAGAAGTTTTTTCAAATCAAATTAAAAAGCGGTTAGAGCAACTCCTTATACTTGCAGGTATTAAAATACCTCGATGTTTGAATGTGAGCTCTAATGGAATTAAACGAATAACATTGCACGTGTTTTGTGACGCAAGTAAAATAGCATACGCCGCTTGTGTATTTTTGAGGGTAGAATACGCGGAAAATGTGTGTTGGGAAACTGATACAAGCAAAATCTCTGGTTGCCCCCTTGAGAAATATATCTATCCCTCGCTTAGAGTTATTGTCATGCAGTATTGGGGCTAGACACGCGGCTTCTGTTAAAAGCGACTCAAATTTGCCAGATGTTCGTGTTTTTCATATGACGGATTCAATGACCGCTTTAACATGGATACAACGCGACAAAGAGTATAACCGGGTGAAAGAAATATGAAACCTTACTGATGTTAGTAGCTGGGAACATGTGCCTTCGGAAAAGAATTTCGTGGACATACTTTTTTCGGGGTTGCAGCGCTCAACAGTTTATTTATTTAAGATGGTGGGAAGGCCCCTCCTGGCTTTATGAAAGTCAGGGTCAATGGCCTGGCTTTAAAGCAGTCCCCGATGAAGAGGCGGTAAACTTCAGGCTTTACCACACGTACACGTTTGGTGCAATTTTTGTTCCAACTCATGCAACTTTTACTCAGTTGCTATAGCGATGGCTTCCGAACAACTTTCTGCCAGTAAGCTGAGAAAGTTGCTCTAAATGAAAGTTGCTTGAAATTCCTACCAATGGGGTTCTTCGGCACCCTACGTCATAAACAAGATGGCGGTAACGGGGGTAGTTTCGCAACAGATATGGTGTATAATATTTTAAGGGGACACAGTACGATTCAATTCACAAAAATCGGTCAAAAAATCAAATTTTATTTTTTGAGCTTAAATTATTTTTTATATACTTTTCTATAACCTGACAAAATTTGAAAGCTCTAAACAAAAACAACACAGAACTATGACAGCTTTTACGTTCGTTTTTATTCACATCCCTATGGCAAATCAAAACTTTAAACTTAGTTATCTCGGAAAGATAAAATAACTAGTTTGTCTTCCTTTAAAATGCTAAGGCTTTTTTTCTATTGTCCTAAATGCTTTGAATTTTTTTACCCGTTGCTAATAGTACATGTAACAAAAGTTGGTATGCATTTTTGAATCAAAGCAATACTTATTTTTTTTAAAATAATTGAACTCAGACTTTGTACATTTTTTAAGGAATTTTCAATAAGCATTCATAAAAAAAAGTATTGTACAAATACCAATCATGTTATCACAAAACCCATACCAGTTTTTGCTATGCATAGTGTGAGGTACTTGTAAATCAAATTTCATGCGTGTACGTAAATTTTTGTAGGAGGAGTAGTATTTTAAAATCGCTTCACAAATTTGAAGTTTTTTCCTTAAAAAATTAAATGGCTAGCTTTTTATGAAATTTTGAGCACAAATCTGTTTTACATAGTATACACACATAGGAAACAATCAAAATTTTTTTGAAAATCCTTAAATTAAAATTTTTTGCTCAAATCGTACCATGTCCCCTTAATGGTGTACAATATTTTAACGGCGTATAATATTTAAAACATAATGATGCTCCATTTCTGTTTACCCCCATAAACAAAAAAGCACCAGTGAAATAAAAGAAATAATATTGGAAGGTCGTTTTCGAAGCAGAAAAATCAGCGAGTAATATTTCAATGTGGAGAAAGAGAGTGGCTGACGTCAGAGTATGTCGTTTTGTTTACGGTAACCCTTCCCCCTCAGATTCGGTGAAAAGTTGGGTGAAAAAATTGCACGGAAACTTTACGTGTTATACCGCCTTTAGAGTTAAAGAAATCTGTATTAATGAATACCGCTAGAAAAGATGCAGAGTTTAACTGGCAATGTAAATATTTTTCTTTATATATATATATATATTTAAAAGTTATTCGCATGATAACTTGGATATTTCGTTTTTTAAAAAATTCCAAGAAATCCGATGTTTGTAAAACTTCGGAAATAACATTTTCTGAATTTGACCATGCGGAAAAAATTGTAATTAAATTAATACAAAGGGAAACTTTTGTAGGAGAAAGGGATGAGAATTTGCGCCCTTTAAAACCATTTTTAGATGAATTATAATTTTGCGTGCTAGAACAAAACTAAGTTTTCGGGAAGATACAGATAATTTTCCTATTATTTTACCTAACGATCACCCTGTTGTTCATTTGATGATCGTACGTAAGCATGAAGAACTTTTGCATGCAGGTGTATCTATTGTAGTGAATCCCTTGAGAGAATATTTTTGGATTTTAAAAGCACGGAAATTAGTTAGACAAATAATACAAAAATGCACTCGGCGCAAAAGATTCTCGACTCAAAAAACTGAAGTAGTATCATCGTCTTTACCGAAAGATAGGGTATGTGACTCTAAAATATTTCAAATTGTAGGTGTTGATCTTGCCGGTCCACTTCATTTAAAAGATAAACGTAAGGGTTGGGTCGTATTATTCACTTGCGCTGTATTCCGTGCATTGCATTTTGAATTAATTACGTCTCTTTCTACCGCAGCATTTTTACAATCTTTAAGACGATTTATTTCGAGAAGAGGCCGACCAAGCATTATTTATTCAGACAACGGAACAAATTTTGTTGGGACTAATAGTGCACTAAGTTCTATTGATTGGGATGTAGTAACATCTAAGGCTAATATCCAAAAAATAAAGTGGAAAATTAACCCTCCCAGCGCCGCGTGGTGGGGAGGGTTTTGGGAAAGAATGATTCAAATGTTGAAACAAATTTTGAGAAAAGTGTTAGGTAGAGCTTCGTTATATTACGAAGAGCTAAATACTGTACTATGTGAATGTGAACATGTGATCAATTCTAGACCTTTAACATACGTTTCTGAGGATGTTAATGATTTATCTCCATTAACACCAGCCATGTTTTTGCAAGAAATTGAAACGTCAGATGTAACTGACATAGATTGTCTAGATCATCAAGAAATTAATAAGAGGATTAAACATGCTCAGACCATCCGAGAATAACTTAAAAAAAGATTTCGAATTGAGTACCTAAGCCAACTGAGAGAGCAAACTCAATACCACTGGAAATCAAGACCCTTAACGGTGGGAGATGTAGTTGTACTAGAAAATAATTCAAAGAATCGAACTCTGTGGTCACTTGCCAGAATAATTGAACTTATTCCGGGAAATGATGGACATGTTAGAGTCGCTCGAGTAAGAACTGAGACTGGGGAATTGGTCAGACCAGTGCAGAGACTATACAACCTGGAACTACTAGAACCAGAAATTAATTTACGAAAAGAACAGACTGATTCGGTCATTCGCACAAAAAGAGGCAGAAGAGTAGTTTCTCCTAAGCGTTTGACATACGTCTAAAGTGTATTTTGTAAAGTATTGTTTTGGTGTAAATTTTGTTTTATTTTAGCACCAGCATCTTACAGTACCCATATTACACTCATGTCCGTAAATTAAGGATAATTCAGAATCACACAGAAATTGAACTCTAAAATAAAAATTTCATCTATAGAATTATCACACACATCTTGAAGAAGAATATGCAAATTACAGGAAACCGCCAGATGGCACGGATAGTACGTCACAATGACGAGAATGTAAGAGAGGGGTATATAAGGAATGGTGGCAAAGAAGTAAAATTGTTCACAAGCGCTTTAAAAGCCTTTCAGTGTAATAACCGCATAGTTATGGCACAAAGGAAGCATTTGGATCATTTTTTACGTGGTAGAATTATTGGACGACTGGAATGTGGACGTACCAAGCATTAAGTATCCGAGGAACTTGCAATCACCCAGAGTGTCATCTCCAGGCTTTGTCAACGATTCCAAGATGATGGTAATGTGAGTAGATGTTACAGCACAGGTTGCCCCCGAGTTACAACGCCGAATGAGGACCGATATTTGGCAGTTACTGACAAAAGAAACAGACGGAGCACAGCATCAGACCTATCTCGTCAGCTCTCTTCAGCTACCGGTACGACAGTTTCAAGGCAGACCGTGTACAGACGCTTAGGGCACATTGGTCTATATGCTCGTAGGCCTGTCAGATGTGTTCCCCTTACCGCAACTCACTGTCGCCTGCGATTAATTTGGAGTAGAGAGCATGCATTGTGGACACCGCAACAGTGGTCTTGTGTGATGTTTTCCGACGAGTCCAGGTTTAGTTTGCAGTCTGATTCTCGCCGGACTTTCATATGGAGAGCGCCAGGTACCCATTACCACCAAGAGAACACCATTGAACGACACCGTTACGGTGGTGCAAGATGGCTCGTTTGGGGAGGAATTATTCTTGGTTCCAGAACTGACCTGCACGTTCAGAGTGTAACGATGACAGGCCACATCTATCGGGATGTCATTCTGGAACAACATGTACGTTTGTTTCGGGGCGCCATGGGTGCTGAATTTCTGTTTATGGATGACAACGCCAGTCCTCACCGTGCAAACATTGTAGACGAATGCCTTCAATCGGAGGATATCACCCGTATGGATTGGCCAGCATACTCACCGGACTTGAATCCAATAGAGTATGTGTGGGATATGCTTGGCCGACGAATTGCAGCCCGTCAACCCCCTCCCACCTGTCTACCGGAACTTCGGAGGGCCTTGCTTGATGAGTGGTGTAATATTACCCAAGATCAGATTGATAATTTGATACTCAGCATGCGTAGGCGTTGTAAGGCCTGTATTGCATCGTCCGGGAGACATACTCCGTATTAACCATCATACTATCCATGTTATACTGTTTCTTGTAAACAGGTTCTTTTTTGAAATTTGCTCCAGGGAGTAAAAATCGCAATTTTTATTAATTATGTCAAACATACAGCATCTTTTTTGCTCTTTACCTTTTGTTTAATAAATAGACTTTACAAGTAAGTCAAATTTGTTTTGCTTCTTTCTCTTTCTTTGCCTGAACTTCATTATCCTTAATTTATGGACATGAGTGTATTATTCATATTGTTGTATTTTATATGTTTTGTTTGAGTTTTTGCAGCTTCCAAAACTCAAAGGTGGGAGAATATTGAGAACGGAGCGAGCAGGTGACATTTGACCCAGGAGAGCGCCTGGGGTTTCTCTTCTTTCTACGCTCTCTTCTGTCTCCGTTCGGAATAGACATATTCGAATAAAATGGGAATATATAAGGAAAAAAAAGAAAATGTTTTATGGACATTTTGAAGCGAACAGTTTTAGATATACGAAAGGAATACACTATAGTCATGGTTTTTTAGAATCGAATCTTTACGATAAGATTTTGAAAACTGAATTTAATAAAATGTAAAACAGTTTGTTTCGTTGGTGAAATTTATTTTTCTTGCTCTAATTGTATAGAGTAACCCACGATGATTATGTTTCTGTTTTAAAGTTACCATGTTGGCCACCTTGGCAAATAATTATTCCCAAGTGCTCTATCTTATAAGAAAATCGTTAGGCCCAAAAGAGTGCCAAAAAGAAAACCAAATGAAGAATTATTTGTTTTAGAGTAAGAACTAAATTCTATTTCTGTTCTTTCTTGAACTTCTGTGTGATTAAGCGTACATTATTATAATACATGAATGGATTGATAAAAATTAATTTATGTACGAGTTTTACTAAAATCCAATACAAATTATAAGAGAAATTTACAACTGTTTTTACGTTTTTTGAATATTATAATTGGAAGCAGGCATTTGAAAAACGATCAGGTACAATTTATTGATAACTAAACCTTTCTAGCTAAAAATTTATCTGTATAAATGGTATAAAAATTTATTTAGCTTTAAAAAATAAGCATAAGTGAAATAAATAATTTTCTTGAAAAATATTTATAAATAAGATGGACATATTAGACATCAGGTAGTTTAATTCAATCATCTTTTCCACGTGACACTGGTTGGTTAATTTCTGGTTTAATAGAATTCGTGCTTTTGATAAATTTACAGGCTTTCACCTGAATACTGTCGAATAAATATTTTTGTTAAAATGTTAACTCATTTCTATATACAAACCAATCTTTTCATCAAAATTATTTCAACTTACATACTATTCAAATAAAACATTTCATTTTTTCCAAACGGGGATATTTTTATTTTTTTAGATAAGAATGTTCAATATTGCACCAAAACTTGCAACGGTTGCATTTTGGATTTTTCAGCAGAAATCCAAGAAATACTCTTACTGTGTTTAAAAAAATATTTATATAGCTGAGAATGTTTAAATTATGTTCTAGAAAGGGATAAACTGAAATACTTTATAGTGTTGTTGTTATTAAACAGGTGACCTATATTTTATAAGTCATTTTTAACTCAATGTAAAAAAAAATGTAGTAGTGCCTTATTCTTGAATGCACGTGAATTTTATGACTTATAGTGATCAGTGTATAAAACAAAAATGACAAGACAAATTGATAGAGATAAAATCTTCATTCGATGATTTTAAATGCTCATACAGATAAATACATTTCACACACAAAAGACAACTCACATAATTCATTTTTAAGGTTAAATTTTTCTTATAATCATGCACATACACTGATTGTTTTTTTTACAAAATTGTTTCCCACACAAAGTGTTCCACTTTATTGACTAGATAATAAATAAATAATTTAAAATGGAGATCAAATCTCCTGTAAGTAGTTATCAAGTATAGTTTGAAGCAAAAATATTTTCAGAAATTTATTTTGGAAAAAAAAAACACACATATTTAAATTTTTGGATTATTATTTCAAGTAATACGAACCAAATAGAATATAAATTCTGGTGGAGTTTGGCATTTAAATGATTTTTTTTCTTTTTTTCCCCAGCATTGCGTCATTTAATTCTTTGATCAGGTTAAACAAAAAGATGCTACATTTAATATCATTTACAGTCATTCCAAATCACAGTTCTATCAAATTTGTTCCGAGGAAGAAATATTGATTTGTAAAATAAAAATATCTAAGATTACTGTACTAAAAATTGGTTTCGAATAATTTTAATGAATTTGGTGACATATTAAACCATTTTAATTTCACAAATACTTTTAAGATAAAAATTGCTCTCCTCAATAAAATTGATTGATTTATATAACTATAACATCAAATCAATATTCTGAAATTTGACTATATGCATGGGATTTTCATTATTTATTCAATAGATTAGGCAAGAGTGAAAATACTCAACTTTAAGCTCTTGAGAAATAAGTTCAATTAGTTCACTAAAATATAACATAAGTAAAATGAAAAAAAGAGAACAATGCTTTTCATTTTTTTCTTTAGATATAAACTGTTTCACATTATAATCTTACTTGGTTTTTTAGTTCTAACCATTTCTCAGCAGCATACCAGAGCTCATCTTTTTCATCTGGCTATGTTACAAAAGAAACACTGTAAGAATTCTATACAATACAATAAAACTACAGAATAATAACTTTTCACACAATGTTAACCACTGTACAATGAAAATATGAGTCTACACTTAGTCGTGATGATTCATTCTCCATAAATAACGACTGATGATGTAACTACAATGAGATCAGAGGAGAGCTTCTTTGCTTGTACAGAGTACAGTTTCTCTGGGTAAAGCTCGTTGTGATTGTCAATGAAAGTGGATGAATGAATGCATCCTTCTGTAAATGCAATGAAAAACTTTCAATATGAATGATAGGTGATATCTTACAAAGATTCGCTTTCACTTCTCATTTATTTCACATGCTCCCTGAATCAGTTGCTTCTCTCAGACAAATTTTGCATAGCTTACATATTTAATTTTTTTCGAGGAGAGGTTGATATTCAAAGATTGCATTGGTTGTATAGGCTGCTCTACCCGAATGAATTTCCGCACCAATGTATTTGAAGAAATACTCTGGAGAAGTGATTCTTACATTGATGATTTATTAAGGATTTAATTGAGAGGTATAACTAAAGACCGAAAACTATTAAATTACTATTTTACACACATAGTAAAATCAACTTTTATCTTGAAAAATACGTTGTGTCATTTCTGTCTCTGAAATTATTTAAAATGAATGTTTTTCAGAAAAACAGAAAGTATTAATGAATTAGAATCTGACTCCCACGAAAGGGTTGGACTAAAAAGACATTGAAAAATAATGCATTAATTATCTTAATAAGTAGTTGTTAAACTTTTTTCCAATATGATAACTTAAAGTCCTTTTGTTGAAATAATTCATAAAAAAAATCCTTGTATTAATATTAATGATAATATTAATATTATACAAGAAAAATTAACAAATTCAGATATTTGCTCACAATCGCCTCTTTTGTATTTAATATATAATTAATATAAAAATCTTTATCTAATGTATTTCATCAGAGTACCCACCAAATATTGTGACAATGAAACTGAAGCTTACCATTATTGATTATTTGAAAGTAATTATTTAATACAAGGAATGTAGCTTTATCTTTCTCTATGAATTCAAGCAGGGTTTCAACAGATATTTTAAGAATATTTCAACCTTGTTTGCGCGTAAAATTTTCGATATAAACAATTTATATTAATCAATTCAAAGCTAATGACCATCAAATTATATGACAATAGTATAAATATAATTCTTTTAAAATTCATAAATCTCAAATGTTAAGAATCACCTGTTAATGGAGTAATTCTTTTCAGTTTAAACCAGAAGCAAAAGCACTACATGCTTTATTGTGGCTTTTAAAAGAAAGAAACCAGTTTGGTGACTTTGGCTTTGATTGACATCCATCAGGGAACATGTTTATGTAATACACTCAGCTGAATGCTCCACCGAAGGCACTCTTAGGTTCATAAGACACTTCCATCACACAAGTTGAGGTAATAAAAGGCACAATTGAAGGGTGAAGAATACAAACTCCTGCAGGAGGTAAAATTATATACAAGTCTCACACGCGCGTGCATTGGAGTCCTTCCATGTCGATAACTGTCCTTCGATTGATGGCAATATCTATTTGAGGCTCTGCGGATATCACATCTATCACCGCAACACTCGGCCTCCTGGGTCGATATCTATGTTCCTGAGAATCTGTTGTTGGCGGCGTTTTTGAGTTTTTGGCAACAGATTCTTCGGGAAGCATGAGGTTCATCGATTTGGGAGGTTTTTTCTGATAGCCATTGCCCATAACCTCCTTCTCCTTCTGTCGGTTTACCATGTTTGTGGAGGAGAATACTTGGAGTGATCCCCTGCCGTAGATGGCGGGTTGGAGTCCAGAGGAGGCTGGAAGAGGTAGACTGAGACGCCGTGGTCTTGGAGGAGGTTCTTCCTCTTTTAAAGTTTGAACGAGGTTGAGCAGTTTCTGGATTTTGGTATTGTGATTTTGGTCTTTATATTCAGGGGCTGGAAATGATTGCATACGCTTGATGGCCACTCTGTTGCGGGGTCTGGTGGTTCGACTCTGAAAGAGAAAATGGGAAGACTTTAAAGATAGTTCAATGTAATTCTCGTAATAAGTGGGGGAAAAAGTTCAATTTTTGTTTTAATGAGTCAAGCAAGTTGATTCTAAGTTTTTAGATTTTTAGGACCATTATTTATAATAAGTTCTTTAATTCAGAATCAATACAACTCTTAGGTTCTCGATGATAGTTTTAATTACATTTATTTATGAAATCCATAAAAAATCATTGTATTAATGGAAAATTGGTCAAAGTGATTCAGAGAGTTAAAATGTATAAAATAACATATGCTGTATGGAAAAAAAAGGATGTTTTTCAGATTAATATCAATGAATTAAAAAATAAGGACAATTGAGAATATTTACGTACTAAGAGGGATAAACTTTCATTGTTTTAATTATATGGAGAGCAAAAAAGTTTTAAATTCATTATATTTATACTTACAATTGAATTTTAATCTAATGAAATTTTTAGAGACTAACTTCCATGAAACAGAATTTACGTGAAAAAGGAATGAATATTGATTCGAAGAAATCGAACAAAGCAGTGACTATTAGTAAAGTGAGCTGATAAAAAGTATGTATGTTGTATTTACATGTATTAAATATAAATTTACTTCAATGTAAGAAAGTCTATAATTTTGATTAAAAACAATTACAAAAGTATAAAGATTTAAAAATTGAATAAAATGGCTGAAATTTCTAAGCATTTACTATGGCATGTATAAATAGAAGAAAAGAAAAAAAATGTTGGAATACACATGTTTGTTTTATTGATAACGAAATACTGTCACCACATCTAACAAACCCCTTAGTTTTTAATTTTTATTATTCATAAAGAATTTTAGAAAAGGGCGTTAGTCGAAAACATTTAAAGAAATATATTTAGATCTTATTGTATGAGAAAATACATAAAACGTTAGTTAATTCATGTCAAAAATATCCTAAAGATGGCAGCACCAATAATTCCATTGCTTTTGAACGATTTGTTAAAATATATATCGTGATTATGTTGTTTTTAGCACGTTTTTCACGTAGTGTAAAAAAAGCGCTATTAGGACGCAAATTTCGTCTTCATTCCATATTTTGTCGTACCTTTTTCTCAGCCAGTAATTAACCGATTGACCTCGGGTTTTCGGCATTGGGTCGCATTTATGCCCTAGATGAGCCAAATCATATTTTCTTTTAACATTTATAAACCCCTTGCACCACGCAATGTATAACACGGGGGCATACAACACAGACAGAAGAAAGAATTACAACACAAACATCCACGCCTTCTCCGGGATTCGAGCCCAGTCCCTACGGCACCGCAGACAGCTTCACTGACCACTATACCGGATGGGCAGCCCAAATCATATTTAAATTTAATAATTAAAAAAAATTTTTTTTTAAATTAAAAATTTTTTTTAAATTTTTTAAAAAAAAAGTATAGTACTATTTTCTGTTAGTAAAAAGTTCATTAGTTGCATTATTGGAAAATACAACATGTGAAAAACGCGCTAAAATTACTTGGCCATGCCAATGATTGATATCTTGTTTGAAATTCGTACTATTTTAGAACATTTTATGAAACAAAATATTTCTGACTGCAGAGAAAAATTTATTGCTTTACGCAACGAATTATATTCGTAAAAAGAAAATACTTGTAGGTAAATATACGGAGTACTTCACCCTGTCTCTTAACTTCCATTCCAGCATGAACTATTTGAGTTACTGTGATAATTCGACTATTTGTCCTTTAGTAATGAAAATATTTTTTAATGCCAAAATAAATAGATATACTTGAAGTTTAAAAGATAAATTAATTTTAAAGAATATAAGACATAGAGTAAAATTGGAGGGGAAAAAAGAAAAAGAAAAGAAGTCGAATTATATATATATATTTTCAATGAAATTGAAATACAGCTATTTTCTTCAAAAAAGAAAAAAAAAGTCTATCACCGATATAGATTTAAAAATTTCGATTGATACAATGTTAAAAAACTATAAAATAAATTTAAATGAAAAGTTTAGCAACATGAGAGTTATTACAAATTATATCATCATTCTGTAAGTAACTTAATTTGGAAAAACTGTATAAAAATATTATGCTATTCTTGAAGAACACTTGACTGAACTTATTCTGAAAATATTAAGCATTAGATGTTATAATTTTATTCTAATATATATAAAACTACCTCCTTACTTTTATATATAATTAATATTTTATAATAATAATTCAAGGAAAAAATCACAGTGGAATGTATTTTCAACCGAACACTATAATCTCTTCACATTTTCGAATTTTCTTAAATCCAGCGATAATTAACATGGATAAAAAAAAGTAATATCGTATCGTTTTCCATTTTGTTTGACTTCAGGTTACTTTCTGAACGGAAAAAAACCTGGATTAAAAGGTATTAGTATTTTTTTTTTTTTTTTGCTATTAACTTTTAAATATTTTTTGTTAACCATAAGACATATAGAATCCATCCAGAAACAACTACATTGGAAAGAAGACTTTGTTATGCTATTTTACTTGAGCTCTCTGTTCATACTTACCCTAGATACATCATGCAAAATTTGGTAGACCTCGTCTAATCTCTGTCCCATTTTCTGTTGGGTTTGATAAATGCTACTGGACAGTTTCCTCTCTACTTTTCTTATTTGCTTGCACCTCATCATACGGGAAATATAGTTGAGAATCATGGCGAGGTAACCCAACCCGAATATAATCCACAGCACAACAAAAGTCTTGTAGAAACCGACGTATTCACCTTCAAAATTACCTGAAAAACCATAAACAGAAATCTATAAATTTCAATGATGGGTTAAATATCATATTTATCACAGCAGTCATTTTTATTTCTTAAAGCTGTTTTTCGTTCTATATTAAAGCATAGGACTCACATTCAAAACTGTTTATAGTAGTATATACAAAACGTCTCAACATTGATATTATATTCTGACATCGTTTTTTTTAAAAGAACAGTATTTTTCATTATAACCATTCAATTATGTTTAAATAAATTTTTTGTGGAGTGTAAAATGAGTTTCATACTTCACCTATACAGCGCGTAATAGTTAAATAATTGTTAAATCTGTATTGCAAATTAATATTTAATTAAATCTTGGGGAGAAAGAGCGAAAGCGAGATTTACAATATTTTAAAATTTTATGAACTATGCGGGTGTATGTGTTACAATATCAAGAATTTATATGGCAATTGTGAAATTTTCTGTCTGAAGATGTATTCCAAGTTTGGTTTAGATCCTTTGACATTAGCTGAAGATGGTCTTTAAAAAGATCCCAATTGTTTACGTTACTGAAGAAAACAGCTCTCTATTTGTTACATTAATGTCACAGCTGTAGAAATACTTTAAAAAAAACACAAGGTTACATAGCTCAAATGGGATGACGAGATTTACGAACTAACAAGTTGGGGACATTTAAGCACTTGGAAATAAATTGGGTTCCTAAGTCCTTTTTAAAATATTATGGTAGCTTGTCGGCGGAGACAAGCTACCACAAGATAGCTGAAAGGAATGAAAATTTCCATCATTTTTGTGAAAATCCATTTATGGATCAGAGCTAATCGTTTGATGGTTGGAATTATAGAATCTTTCAATCTCAGCTTTCTTAATGTTTTAGATGAGGGTAAAAAAAGGGAACACCAAATTAGGCGTTTGCTTTCATATTGAATGATAATTGATCGAGTAAACAATTTGTTTACAAATCTGATGATAATGCTTCTGATGGTGCTTTAACACATTCTCTCTCTGAATTGTAATAATATTCGTCCTTTTAAAAAAAAAGTGGTGTATCCAAATGTTACATTCTCTTAATCAGTTATACAGTCATTATTAAAAAAATCATTGCTAATAAATCGATTAATAGTAATAAATTTTGTCATGTTCTCAAACAATGATAAATCTTTGTTCTGTGCGATGTATTTAGAATAGTTTTTAAAAAAAATTTGTTAATGAAATTCTACTTGTTCGCTTAAATTTCTGTATTTAAAGTCTGCCACACATTTTTAATAAGCATTTTAATTAATTAAAAGAATAAATATAGATTAGTTATATTTTTTCTTTGCACCACAAAGGAAACTAATTCAGTCCTATATCACAATGCTATTGTGTTAAAACAGGTTTAAAAAGCATTTGCATAATATTAAGAGTTTCTTGAAAAAATTTAATCACTTTTCTACAAAATTTGTTTTTGTCAACGGTGCTGAGATGGTTGTGATATCTGTTTCTACAAATTTTTCAACCACCCTCTTTTTCCAATGACCATGCATTTTTTTCAGGAAAGCTCAGATATCGAATTTGCCCGAAATTATTCAAACAACAGAAAAAAATGTAAAAGTTAAACTGAAATTATAGCATGTAAAAAAAAGTGGATGCAAGATATTTTTAAGATTCTATTTAAATAAAATTCAATATCGCAAAAAGAAAAATTATATTTAGTTTGAGCATTTTTATAAAAAAAAAAATGTGTTTTTTATATTAAAACATATTTTATGTTGCACGTTTTCAACATTTTACTCTTCAGCAACATTTACGGTTGAGCAGGAACATTGACAAACAATTTTACTGGCATTTTCCCGCCGAAACTACATTGCTACAATTGAATGCCCATTTTATCACCCACCTCCTTTTCATAAATAATACTTGAATGAGGGTAAAGGAAACAGTCATTTATTATACAAGAGTATTTTAAGCTTTCTCTTTTTCAGTCGCAGAACAGTGGTACGATATTATTCACCAAATACTCAAGAGGCAATTTAGCCTTGACGTCAATAACCGTTCTTCACCCTCATTAAGTGCAGTCGCACTAAACGGAAGCAAAGGATCGCGCATATTTTAAATTCATTGATTGTGAATCTGATTCACATTTCACTTTCAATTCTGTTATGACGGCCCGACGTCATGACCAGATCTCTAAAGATGATTCGACGCGACTATGTAACCCTTGGCTCCACAAGATCCGACCCCGTGTTAGTAAACAGGTGACGTCGATTCTAGGACTGTCTCTCCAATCAGCAGGCGCCGTCGTTCTTTCTGTAGCCGCTTCTTAACCTTTAGTGAACAAAAGGACATCTTTATTTCAACCGTCTTTGTGTCGAATGCGACACAGGATTTTGGCACAATCCGTTGATGACTTCTGCCAACCTGGCTCCCATCCCACTCCCCAACGATTGTGAGAGACTCTGGTCTTTTGCATGTTCCAGATGAAAGATGGGCATTTTGAAAGCTAAATGCAGTGTTGGACAGAATTTTTACAAGATCAGTTGGAAATAATGTGTGGAGTCTCGGTGTAAGCAAATGGACTTTCTTCTGCAGAGCTGAAAGAAATGAAACATTTTGACTTTGGATGGGACCTTTCCCATTCGGTACAGATACTGGATCATCGCCAATACCCTAAATTAGTTGTTCTGCTCAAAGTTAAATAATCGATCGAGTAACAATTTTTTTTTCTATGGAGTGGAGAAATTAAATGCATAGATCCTCCATTATTTTAAGGATATTTTTACAGAAGGAATAAACATACCAGTGGTGAAAAATAGAATAATTGAAAAATGATTTCTTAAAACGCCATATAAATATTTCATGAAAATATACAAATACCTACTAAAAAGTCAAAGAGCGAATAAGTTTCCAAAAAGATTTATTGTATAAATTGCAAAATGAATTTGGGCATGCTATTTTAATACAAATATTTATGTTCAAAATTCCCAGTAGTGTAAGGCATAGCCACAAAAGATGGAAAAAGCGCTCCAGTAGCTTTTGTTCTGCTCTAAAATTTAAAACGGATTACATTTTAAACGTAAACAGTCGTAATTTATCTAACATACCCAGTAAAATATACGTAGCTAGTATTATATAATACAATTAGTTTACCTTCGATAACACTGAATCGAACGTAAAATCTGATATCGAACATCAAATTTTTTTCACGGAATGCTTTTTTTAATTAGATCATCTTGTATCAAGTATATAACTATTTAAATACTGAAGCTTTTTGGTGATTTTGTGCCCTGAACGTCATTTTAGAAACGTAAAACTCCTACGTAATTCATATTGTTTTGACTGAAAGTAAAAAAGAAGGTACTTTTTTCAAAAAAATCCTCTCGATACTTTCGTTGTTCTATGCTTTTTCAAAAGGGTAAAACTGTGCTTTGTGAAACCGATGCTAAGACGCTTACCACTAATTGCACTTTCATCACCCCCCCCCCCCATCATAACTGAGAAAGTGAGATGTGCTATTTCCGATCAGTTTCGTCAGTGTGGGTAGGTCAATTCCGGCACAAAATCATAAAGCTTATGAATATAAAGATAATTGAGAGAAGAAAAAGTAATACAAGAAGGATGTTCAAATATTAAAGGAAAATTAGTAATGATAATTTTTTTTTTTCCTTTTTGAGAATTTCTTTGAAAGTTCATGAAGTGAACTATATTTTTTCAGTTTAAAGAATTTCTTAAATTATAAAAAAGAACGAAAATTTCAAGGGACACACATAAGGATTGATTTTATGGATTTACACGAGGCGTTACGTAAAAGATAAAACAAACAACTTGCAAACAGAAACTATAACAATGATTTGAAATGAGATTTCTGTGTACTTATGGGGAAAAATTATCTTAGAATGTGCAAAGACTGTTTTTGAAGTCTATAGGGGGAAAAAATTTAAAAAAAAACATTTAAATACGTCAATAAAAATATTCAAAATCAATATATAGCATGTATCTTTTAAAATAAATTAGATCGAACAATTAAAAAAAAGTAGTTTAACGGAATTCTCAAAAATCTAAAAGAAGAAAATCGAAGAGATTGAAAGGTTATTTAGGAGAGAAAAAAAAAACCCCAACATTTCTGAAAATAACTCCTTCTAAAAATAGCCTTATCCACTTCTCGATATATCATTGTAGTAAAAGCGAAAGCAATGGATTCCCACGAGAGCCATTTTATGGGATTTTCAACAGAAGAGCCGTCACGCTCAAATGCCTTTGGGTTGAATTGGGATTGAGCCAGACAGAATTCCCGACGTGACTCAACACAAAATGCGTAAGTGAGGGGAGCTGAAAACGAAACCGTGAACATTCGGTATTGTGGAAATAAGAAAACACTCACCAGGTTCTGTGAAAGGAATCTTTTTTTAAACTTTTTTCATGTTATTTGGGTGAGAAATATAACTCTAAAAAATGGTTCAACTTCATGGATATCTTACGTTTTCACTGAAGTCTTTGAGAGAGAATTTTTAATCTAGCGACAATATATTGCGAGGGTGTATAATCAATTTATTTTTCTAAACCCGATTAGTTGATTGATCGTTTATTAACGTCGTACTCAGATGCTACACGAATTATCTTTATTGGTGATACAGTCGACTCTCGATAATTAAAACCTTCGATAATACAACCTCTCGATAATTCGAAGTATATGCTCAGTCCCTAGAAAAACTCTTGATATTTAGAACTAAAAAATTACATTTGGGTACACTCAATATTTCGAAGTAAAATTTGTGGTTAGCCAGACTACAACACGCAATAATTCGAAGTTATCTTATAAAACTCTCTACAATTCGAACACTCGCTATCATGTAGAGTCCTATAGCAAATAGGTTGGAGCTTACATGTTTTGTGTCTTACTGTCTCTGAGTGTCTCCCCTGTAACATAACCCCTTTTATGATCGATCATCTGTATGCTCCCCCTTCTCTGTGTTTTCCGGTTCATCAGGCGAAAAGACATTTTTATTGCTTTCTTTCTTCAAGTGCACATTAGACCAACCGCAGTTGTTGTCAGCCTTCTATATCTTTCGTTTAACACGTGGCTTTGCTACACAAGTGTTCAAAAAGGATGGTCTGCTACTGTAAAGAAGAAATGTGTAGGATTGTGTATGAATGTATTCTTTTAATATAGGACTTTTAACTTCTGTATAATACTTATATGGCATAATATGAGCTTTTTAAAAATACTTAAAATAATTCTATACATATGTACAATTGTTGTTTTATTACATAGTTTCAAATTTAAATGTGTTAGAAAAAAAATTCGCTTCGTGTATTTTGGGAATTTTTTCTATCCCCTTAATAATTCGAAGTTTTTCATTGGTCCCTTCAACTTCGAATTATCGAGAGTCGTCTGTATATACGTTTGTGAAAATTGAAAACACCATGAAGGAATCATTAGAATAAATGAAATTTTTGTAATACACAATTGTCTGGTAATTGCAAAAATAAATGATTAAACTTTTCAAAGCAAGAAACGATATTAAGTGTTCGAAATTAGTATTCAGTGTAGCCACCACGAGCTCCAATAAGTGCTGTAATACGACGTGGCATGGAATCAAGCATATTTTGAATGTCTGCCTGGAGAAGAACATTTTATATTGTTTATATACATATTTGAAGGTCATCTGTAGAAGAAGAAGGACGAGGATCACGAGCGAGACACCAACCTACAGAATTCTTCATGTTCAACAGGCGAAATATCCGGGAAATAGGTAACCAAAGGAAGAAGCCGCATCATGAAAGGAAATCTTAAACATTCCTGGAACTATCCGAGTGGGCGTTTGTCCTGTTAAAATATAGCTTCTGGAGTGCCTTAAAGGGAGAGAACAGTTTCGGGTTATAAATCTTTACTGACGTACTGGTTGCTGTTAAGATTGCCTTAAATCCAGGGCAATTGAGATCGTTCGTGATATGCAATTGCCCACAAAACCATGACTTTGGGTGTTAGTCCACTATGACATTCGATAATAGACGGCGAAAGGTGACGTTCACCGACATTGCGTCTGATACACACGGAGTAATGGTACCACAAACTAAAGCGAGATTCGTTAGAAAACACCACTTGCTTCCAATCAGCATGCCAGTCCCTCTATTCATGACGCTATTGGCTTTGCAT
The DNA here is from genome assembly GCA_019973975.1 of Trichonephila clavata. Classification (NCBI taxonomy): domain Eukaryota; kingdom Metazoa; phylum Arthropoda; class Arachnida; order Araneae; family Nephilidae; genus Trichonephila; species Trichonephila clavata. Next base: position 55,860 of record BMAO01005681.1, read on the forward strand.
GAGGGGGCTTCTGAACAAAGGAGTTCTTACATGCAATCCACAAAGTTGATGAATTGATGAAGCCGATGATATCACACCTATAGCATTTGATGAGTGTGCTGTCAATTCTCTAGATAAAACTGCGCGGTGTCATGCAAAGTAGGTGTCTACCCTCGCACGTCGATGTTACTTTTTAGGGTCTACTCCCAGATTTCCAAATTGTTCGATTCTCGTCTGACCTCTGCTTCCAAACATGCATCATTGTACTGCTGTTCATTGCACACGGGCGGCTTTTGCACGATTGGACAATCTTCATTTCACGAAGACAAACGATTATCCCTCGTTCTAACTCCGAAAGTTGTTGAAATGTTTCTCTCTTTCGTCTTAGTTACGACTCATTTAACGTTTACCACGAGTAAATAACTATTAATAACTATACACTCCTCGCTACAGCCGTCTATTTATGCGGATCCATCAGCTGGTAAAAAGGCACTGCTCAGTTCAAGAATGCGCGATTAATTTTAAATATCATACCCTACTCTTTGCGTTTGCTGAAACTTTCAGTTCAATCACGTCATTCTTCTATGGTGTTACGATTTTCTCAAACATGAGTATACCTTGTAATTTTGAACTAAGGTCAAGTGACGAAGACGATATTTGTGCTCATACTCCACGCTCCGAATTTCCATACCACGCCACTAAGACTGGATTTAATTAGTCAGGTAAATATCGTTCTAGTATTATGGTTTGTATTAGGGGTCGGCAATCTATGGCACGCGGTACGATTCTCGATGGCACTCTGCACTATTCTAAAAATTTGTCACCATTTGAGTAGGTGGAAATTGATAAATTTGCCATAGACCTTATTTGACAAACATGTTCAGAGTTATGGATATTTACGGAATTATGAAAAAATCTGAAAGATAACTCTAAAAATAAATTTAGAGCTGTTTTGTAAAGTATTGAGAATGTCATTGCTGGAGAGATTTAATTGTTTGAAGAGAGGAAATTGCATGTACTCTGCTTTTCCCTTTTGGTTCTACATATCTAAGTAAAAAAATCTTTTCTCATATAAAACATATTTTGAGTCCGCAAAGAAATTGTTTAACAACTGAATGCTCAGAAACGTGTCAAATCGAAAGTCACAAATTATACCCCTGATTTTATACGAAAATAGAGTGATGCCAGCATCAGGGTTTGCATTAAAATTTTTATTTAACTATAATGAAAAGAAATGCATATATGTTATGTTTTCTATTTCTTGTTTTAATAAATATGTTTAAAATACATAATATATGTACAATTTTAATTATTATTTTTTATTTTTGTTGAAGAAATAGTTATATCTAATGCTGTTTATTTTTATGGTAAGAAAGGTCTTTAAATGTGTGCAAAATTAATCTATAATAAAACTGTATATCTGTAGTATTGACCTCTATTCTCTAGTTCTGCATGCATTATCATGGAATCGAAATGTTATGTCCTGCATGCATTATCACGGAATCGAAATGTTATGTCCTGCTGTGTGGCCCGCTGAATCCTATTGGTAGATAGGTTTGCCACACCAGAGCTAAAAGGCTGCGGACCCCTGGTTTGTAGCCTACTTGTCTGGAATCTCAACCTCAAAATGTCTTGGATGTCAAATAATGTATCATTTTTTGGTTAGATTTTAAGCACAAATGTTAACTGAAAGAACTCTACCACTTGAATTTCTGATGCGTTTCGAATTAATAAATTAACATTAAGATTTACATTTTCTTATGCTCGTCGAATATTGATCCATATTGACTGCTGTATTGCGAAATGTAACGATTACTTTGTCAAGAGAGAGGTAAAATGTATTTGGTAAAAATTATTAACATTTCGAGGGTTGGATGACCTCGTTTACACCGCTTGTACTGATAAGTTAAAGTTTGTTTAGTGAGTCGCCAAAATAGAGAGATTTCACTAACCATCTTATGATTTTATAATTCACTGCAGAAATTTGGTGTTGTAGCAATTGCTTTTTCAGAATTATATTTATAGTAAAATCCTTTTTAATTTTTGTGAAAAAATAGGCGCTTGAAGATCTTTACTTTACAAACAATGAATCATATCTTTTTTTATGAAGCCAAGCTACACAACAACAACGATGGAGAACTTTCACTTACCTGCCACGAAATCTCCAAATCCTATGGTGGACAGCGTAATGAAACAATAATAAAAACTGTCTACGAATGACCACTGCTCCAACCACATGAAAATTCCAGCTGGTACAACCAGAAAGACAAATAACCAAGGAACTAAGCACTTTGTGGCCGAGAAAGCGAGGGCCAGTCGAGAATTTCTGGATTTCCTAGCTTTCTGGATATCTTTCACGAGCCGTTGGCTGTAATGACCTCCAATAGCTGCCAACACGATGCCTGTTAGAGGTATGCCAATGGTTGCGTACAGTACGCAAAAGAGACGACCAGGTGTGGTTGAAGGGGAGAGATGACCATATCCTATGAAGGAAAGATTTATATCAGTGTTTATAGTGTTTTTATAAAAAATTAAATTAAGAAAATAAAATTTTTTTAAAAAATATTTTTTAATACGGAATACATTTTTATTAATTAATATATAGTTATTATTTGGTTGAAAATTTTGACAAGTAAAAACACTAATATTCATTAAGAGAAACAATTGTAAAATGGCCTTTATCCAATTTAAATTTTGTATCAAAATTTAAGACATGAATCGTCTACTGATAGAATTAAGCAAGCTGACCGACCACCTGTTAATAGAATTTTCACACAATCAGGAAATATTTTTCCAACACTTAAACTTGTGAAGGATCTATTCGCGACATTTTTCCTACTAATCCTCTTGGGGAAACTTTGGGGCTAACATTCACATTAATTCACAGCCTTTCAAGAAGAAACCATAATATTTAAATTAGTTTGACTATATAAAGTCTATAGGTTTTGTAGATGTAATATAGAAGGAGCCGGGGAGCTATTACGTAAGTGTGAATATTGGAATATTTCATTCACAAACATAGTGCGAGTTAAGGAAGTAATTGCTAAGAGACTAAATTATTAGATTGAAGATTTAAGATTCGTGATATTAGAATTAGTTATCGGTTCATTAGTGCTTGTTCTCCTTATCTAGTTTACGTAGTCGGGTTAGTTCGTAGTCTCAATAATTAACTTACTTAGAGTTAGTTATTGAGATTAGATATATCTCTCCTAGGTTTCCTTTTGCAGTTTCACTTGTGATTGTTTAAGTGTGCATGAAGTTAATTAAAACTAATTGTTATTATGGAAGTTGTTGGTGATGCTTTGTTTCCCCCACACCTTTAGACAGGCCAGACCGAGAGCGAGGGGTGCCGATTAGACCCTCACAAGCTCTTTTGTAATATTATACTCTATAACTAATCATTTTGTACAAAGAAAAAGGTCATAATTGCGGATAAATCAATAATTGAAAGTACAATAATTACTATACTCAAAATGTGCTCGGGTGGTTATGTGAGTTGTTCACTTGGTGTTTGGGGAGTTAGAAGAAATGCACATTCCTTTCAATATATTCTGCGTTTTTATATTCGCCATTTAAAATTGCAAGACTTGTTTCTGGACACCCATTTTGTTATTCTAATTTGCAGCTGTAAATTAAAGCGAAACTAAACCTCTTATGATTATTTTTCTTAGGTGCTTGGAACTAATAATAATACATCTTTTTATGAAAACAAATAACTTAATGAAAAAACGGTAAACTTCGCAAAAATACAATTTTTTTATTGTATTGTCCTTGTTTGAGCAATAAATATTTTTGCTATCGTAGATATTATAACGATTATTAAAAGAGCGATTAATAAAATATTAGCCATAAAAGTACATTCGGTTTTGTTTTGATATTTAACCGAAATGAAAAATTGGGAAATTTCGTTCAGATTTAGTTCCTAGTAATTTAAAATTATTTTTTGTTACTATCATTATTAATAAGTTAAGAAATTAGCAATTATTATTTATTAATGTGTTGAATGAATTGTCTGTTATAACAAACTGTTGACAAGTCAAGTTAAGAACTGAGAAACAGTTTATGGTAAGGATATGTTTGCTTAGATTTGTATTGTTATTTATTTATAATGGAAAAACATATTCTTCTACTTTACTCAAAAGTGCAGAATTATTTATTGAGCAAACTATGACATTTAAGTCAAAAATTTGGAAGAATGTCAAAAATATTGTCTAAAACTAAATGTCAAGAAAAATATCTTAAATAGCTGTAGAAATTATATCGTTAAAATACGATATACTTTTATGCCTGTCTAACTTTATATGGTTATGCTTTGCAATATCATACTATATTTGTAATGTTCATACCACCTTTGCTATGAGTAAACGAATTTTTTTATGAATGATATCGTTCGACAACGTGAATTCGAATTCAAAAAGTGTACACTTTTTCTTTCGCGATAAAATTTCCAATTGCATTTTTTTCACCCACACAAATGTACTCAATTTAATAGTTTATACGTTAATAAAAAGTTAAAAATAACATAAAACAATTGTTATTTCAGAATGATGTTTGCAATATATTAATGCATTTTTTTCTGTATTGTTATTCTGTACAAACATTAAACGTACTAACATCTACATTTCTCTTACTGAGGTATTACGTAACTTCTCTTTACTTCTTTCTTAGTAAATAACAACTGAAAATATAGACTGTTAAATCAATTAAAATATTACGAAAATCGTAAAAACATTGTAAAAACAACAAAATGGTTTTCAAAATTTAGTTCCAACTAATAACATACAGATATCTGATTATTTTACAATATATTTAATGATATGATACTTAATAAAAATATTATATGAAGGCTTAATATTAATTTGGATAGCTATAAGTGTGTTGTAGAATCACACTTATATATTTTTTAAGAAACTAATGCGGTATTTAATTACACAGAATCAAAAATAATTTCCAATTAACTATTTCTAATCTTTATCAGTTTTTTACCCTCTTCATTTGAAACTTTTGAGAAAAATGAAGAGACATCGCACTTTAATTTGTCTTTTTTAAACATTTTAGAATAGGGTATTTGTATAATGAATAAAAATGTAGAATGAATTCCTAAATTTATCTTTTCAATAAAGGAATAAATGTTAAATGTTAGGTTTAAATTAAAATCTTTTAAAAGGAAATACAACAAAAAACCAAAAAAAAAAAAAAAAAGGAAAAAAAGGAAAAATTAACGAAAAATACAAGTTTGAAAAAAATACTGTGTAAACATTTATCTATTATTAGAAACAAAAATATTTTAATTCACGATAACTTTTTTTAAAAAAAAGTTTTTGTTCGATATAAATATATGAAAATTATATTAAATTTCATCAAGTTCAAACACAAAATTAAAAATTTCAGCCTTTTCTATCTTATTTTCCTGACATCGAACTGAAATTTGGACTTTTGGGAGTGTTTCATTGACGAAGAATTTCTCAATTTGGGATGAATTTTTTCTTTAAATTTTAACTTTTCTTTATAAATGAAAAGTGAAAATAATATAAATTACATTCTCACTCCAATCAATGTTTAAAAAAATTTATGATCTAATTGATTATGACCTGTTAGGTTGCTTATTCTAAAGACGAAAGGGAAAAAAAATTGAGCTGACAAGGAGAGTAAGCGACAAGGAAGGATCCTCCAGGCATCCCTGGGGGGTGTTACCTATGTTAAATAAAAAAAACTTTCCTGGAAAAAACGTAAGACAAATCGGATATTTTTGGCTCGTTTAAAATCAAGCCATCGTGGAGTTTGGGCATTAAGGTATCCGATGGGTTGCGACTTTTTTTTTAAGAAAGGAGATATGGGGATTTTTTTGTTATTTTTAGATTTGTTTAGTGCATTTTAAGAAAAATATGCTAAAATTAAGAAGAGAAACAGAAATTATTATGACTAAAATGGGAAAAAACAGGGAAAAATTGACAAAAAATAGCATAAACGTGGCCCAGTCTGCACCAAAGGTTTATCAACACATTTTCAATTTTTTCAATCTAATATATGGCTATATTATTCAATTTTGAAGTGACCTTCAGGATAAGAGATATTTTCTTTTTTTTACAAAAACTAGAGCACTTTATCTCGGTTACTATATGAAAAGGCTTAAAAAGACAGTGATTATATTCCCATAAGGGACTGTCAATGTTGTAATAAAACAGTGACTGATAAATCTGAAGGTTAAAGCAATTCTATTATTATACAGAACTTACAGAAAAAATTTCAGTTCATTATGTTCAAAACTTTTTTAGCAATCGCCGACGCCGTTTGATTATTTAAAAAAAAATCACATTTCGAGTAAAACGCGTTTTAAAGTATGACATCTTGCTTAAAGTATAGCATCTGCTTTTACTAAGACACTTGTAGTTTTTGTTCTAGTAAACGGAAAATGACACACTTGGTATTTTTATAAAGCTAATAAGATGACCCATAAAATAAAATCATAAAAAAAAAAAATGTCACTTCTTGGCAAAATTCACAGTTTTAGGGTAGTCGGGTACCTTAACACTGATGTAAATGAATGTTATGAATGAAATATGTGCATTTAAAAATCCAGTATTGTTTCAAACTGTAAATCCATTAACTACCATTGAATCAGACAGGTTTCATTACTCTCTGAAAATATGATTAAAGATTCAGATATTTTTGGGGATTACCTATGGTGGTGACGACGGTGATGGCGAAGAAGAAGGAGTTTCCGAAGCTCCAGTTGCTGTGCGTGTCATTGCCCGCTTCGTCTATCAAGGACATCCGATGAGCAGAGGAGAGGCGGAGCATTAGCCTCTCCATATCTTCCCGAGTCACGTTGGGGTCTCCCAGACGATCCAACTTATCTGCAATGCAGGAAAAAAACATTTAAGTGTCACTCCTATATACGAATATGTAATATATGAAATCTTATTAAGGTATCCCCGAACACGTTCGGAGTACTTTTTAACAAAATAAAATAATAAAACACATTATAAATGCTCTTTTAGGACTCAATACCAGTAAATATTACTATTAAACTATCAAAATTTAAAATAAATTACCTGAATTTTACAAAAACCACAATTATAAGTGAAATTTTAGCAATATTTTTGAAAAACTTGAAAGCAGTTAGAGAAAAAAGTAATAAACATATATTAGTAAAAGTATTGCTAAAAAAATTAGATGCATTTATCCAGAAAATATACTAAAATTTTAATTTTTTACTAAAATTTGATAATTTTAGAGCTGATTGAGTAAACATTATAAGAAATTTGCATTTTTTATGAGATCATTATTTAAATAACAAGCCATAACTCGAAAAGTATTCATACAATACGAAATATTTTAGTACATTCTCTAGAAAATAAGATAAATATCAGGTTCGAAAAGTTTTATAGAAATACACTCGTAATATTTTGAGTTATCAGACTCACCATGATAGATTTTGAGAAATTTAAATGCCCACTTCTGGTAGATCAAAAACCCACTTCCGTTTTTTCTAAATTTATAAAATGGATTGTAACTTGGCCTCTAGGTAGTGTAAAAACAAAACAAAGTATGTTTCGTAAAGTCAAAAGATAGCTTTTTTCAATAAAATAAAAAACAAAAATATATGTTTTGACTGAATTGGGTCATTTTCAACGTGTTCGGATGCCTTAACATTGGTATATCTTTCAACAAAAATCTATGAAACTGAAATTAGGTAAAAAATTTAAATAAATTTCATCAGATAGAACCTTAAAATTTGCTGTAAAAATGCCTCAAAAAATTGGGAGATTAGTATTTCTACTTAAGCAAAACACTATTTTTACTCGAACCATGATATGTTGCGTTGGAAACAAACCATTTCCTCAGACATTAGTTTAAAGAAATTTCGCCGAAAAACATTCTGTAAAAATGGTAATATGCAATAAAAAATCGCTTTTCAGTTATATTTAGAACAAATCCATGCGTAATACTTAACAATGTCTATTTACGTGCATTCCAAGTTTAACTCGCTACTATATTTTGAGGCCATAGAGGCTTTACGAAATAGTGTTTCCACACATTGCTGCCATAGCGAGAAACCGCAAACCAATCGTAAAGCGCCTCTTAAACACGTCGTTGGCCACGATCCGCTTTTGATTTATCAGGTCACTATTCGTACCAAATATCATAAAACGTTGCATCGTTTTACCTTCTCAAGAAAACGCTTTTATTAGTGAATAAACCATTGCAACATAGACACCCCTTTGGAGTAATATATCGCGATTCTATTTGTAAACAAAGAGCATTTAACACTGGATGTGCAAGCCAAAGATTTTTTTTCCGTTCATCGTCTGTCACTTGTCCCATTATCCAGCAAATCATTTAAGAAATGTCTCGACGTGTTAAAAGAATGTTTTTTCTCTTCGCTTGTGGTCTACTGTGAAAAAAATATTTCTGTCTCTCTGTTTATGTTCTAAGAGAGCAGAAGTAAAAGCTCTCTTCTCGCTTATTGAATTGTGTCGGGTTCGGAGAAGTTTGCTACACTGGTTCAATTCGTTTTGACATCCCCCATATGAGCAAAGGGATGACAGATGAAGCCATTAATAAGACTGCGTTCTTGCAAACATGTTTTGCGCCTTTATAACATAAATTGTAATAATCTGGCGGCGAAGTGTTACTAAAACTACTACAGGAGGGCATCACATGAGCGTTTCTAAATATCATGAATTTCAGGCCTCAATATTCAGTTTGAGAAAAGTATTACTCTTCTATAGATTGAAATTTTTTCAGGAAAGAATTTTTTGACTAAACACACACTGCATAATGAATTCTTCTAGTCATGCCAAGAAAACTGATATAGATAATCACGGAAAGCTATTTTTCTCCCTGAAGTTTAAATTGCGTAGTTAAATAAAGGAGAAAAAGCATTCATTTGAAATGAAATTATACTTCATTCATTATATTTAGAGTATTAAGTATTGAAATAATTTAAAAAATACTTTTTTTCGGTATGTCGATTAATAAACGTACAAAAAAGTAATAAATGACAAATATATTAACATTATTCAATCAGGTTTTGCAAGAAAAACATCTTGATGATCAAAAGCAACCATTGTAATTTTCTTGATACTGAAATAGTTTTTTAAAATTTTTTGGGGTTAAAAATACAAACATGCGTTTTGAACTAGATATTATCGTTGTGTTTTATTTCTTTCCAACAAAATTCATCTCTATAAAATCAATTTATCCTAAATTGTTATTATTTTTTTTTTGAAAAAAGATTTTAATAAATCTTAAAATCTGATATCAACATTTGCGATTAATGTTGATTATTTAATTATGTTTTTTGAAAATATTAAGGGTTACTTTCAACATCGCGTAAAAAGAAACACCATAAAACAAAGCGATGAACTAAAAAAGACATTTTTATTGAAGAAATTATTTTATTCCATAATGACAATTCATAAGTTATTCTACAACACTTAAGAAGAAAACAAAAAAAGTAAAAAATATTCCGTGGTGTTAAAAAAAAATTATATATTACACTTAAGGATGTATTTGTCAAAGTGTCGACTTGTGAGTGTTGCTAAGTTAAATATATTTCATTCTTTGGATAGGGTACCACGAAATGAATATCCTGTGCACAAAGATTTGAATTTCTCTCCAAAAAATATTTTCGACTTAGTCTTGAATGAGATTATTTTATACGTAAAAAAAGATGTCAGAAAATAAGAATATTTTTCGCGAAACTAAGAAAAATTCTTTTGAAAGAAAAAGTGTCCGATGTAGTCGAATCGTTTTGGTCGTTGTTTCTGTTGAGTCATAAGTTCGAGTTCTGGTACTGCTATAGACTCGCCACGTAGAACAGTTGTCCTCAACCCCTTTGATCTACAGTACCGGTCTGTACATCAAATGGTACCGGGCCTTCTAAGGAATATTAAATTCTTTTCCTTTAATTTACCATGGTTTATTTCTCTCTATTCGACTTTCCGTGTTAAATAACTTTATATTAATTTTTTCATTCAAACTGTATTTATTCTGGAAGCATACTTAAATACAATTAAATTAAAGTTATTAAATCAAAATAGTCTAAAATATAAACAACCAAAGTCCCACTCTCAGTGGGCCGTGGTAAAGCGGTCAAACGTTGACCGGTGCGTGGTGATACAAATGTTGGAAGGCATTGCTGTAGAGGGGCTGGTGAATTTGAACTCTGTCGGGCTCAAAGCACTCACGTTGGTGGTGTAGAAGTTTGGAGAGAGGAATGCCATCTCAGGTATCGTCTTCGTAATTTGACAGTGGAATGTTAATAATAAAAGAATCAATTTGAAAAATAATTAGCAATTGTATTTTAAATATTTGTTGAATAATTGTGACTTTATATCAAATAATTAATGCATTTGGAAACAGTACATAATAACAAATTATTCCTCAATGTAATTACATTCATATATGTAATCTCCTTTTAAATAACACCAAGAGAATTAAAGTATATTGTTAAATTAAACATATTATAGTAAAATACATTTGAACGGTCATTCTCTTATAAAGTTATTATTAAATAATTGCACTAAGACGATTCCTTTGAGAGCAATCTTTATTTCTGCTCCATCTCGAAATAAATTACACCACAACATTTTTATTCGACTTTCAAGGTCTCCGAGATCAAAGAAAAACGAGGGATTTCCCTCCTCCCACTGATATCCTTTCCGGAAATAAATATCCTTCCCAAATCCATTGACCAAATCGGCAGTGAGAACGCTCCCTTCAACCCTCTATTTATAGAGGAGAGTGAGCACGTCGAATCATTGAAAAGGGTCGAGAAAAAGTTTTTTAAAAAGAAAAAAAAAGAGTCTCTCGGAAACCAGCGTAATGTCGTGTGTAGTAGATTTTATTTATCTTTTACCCGCAGACACCACACTCCGGCTACGGCAGACCGGGAATTGCACGTGAACCTTCTTCACCGCACCAAGTGATGTATTGGATGTTTATTTTGCGGCTTTTTGCTGCCGAAGAATTTTTTTCTCTCTCTCTCTTCTGAAGCTGTCATTTACGGGCACTCTGTTTCATCGGAGGGATGGTGAGATGGATGAGTAAGCTAATTGTCGTCATTCGTTGTCTATCATCTTGTATCGCTTACGGTACATGTCTCTTTGGGTTGTCATCCTAAATGATTTAAAACTGCGTTCGTTGAACTGATGGGACGGAGAGAATGCTGCTCAGTATTTGACAGATAGCGCGAAGATTGACTTAAAACTCATGCAGGATCAATTTTTTACTAGGAGGAATTGCACTCCGTTTTCCGACGTTACAACTTACTTCCGACGTTACCTTAAGCGAGATTCCGATCGTGTGTATGTACCATGAACAATATATAATATTTTTTGAATTTTTTAACATTATATATATATATATATTTCAAAATTTTTCACAAAATAGTTTTAAACCTAAGATAACTATAGTCATGATAGAATAAAGTCTTAGCCACAGTAGTACTAAAGTAGTACTATATATTTTATATATATATGTAATCAAAGTTTTTCTACAAGAGAGAGATGAATAAACATGATTAAATCTGAAAAGAAATGAGATTGCAAGATAGCCAGACAACAGAATTTAAAAGGAAATATGAAAAATTAAAATAATAGAGTTAAATATAAAAAAATATAAATGGATGCTACAGTATTATCAACATTGCTGACTTAGGACAGCTTAGATATAAAATAATTTATATAAAAGTGGGGTTGAACATGTTTTGTGGCCAGCCAACCTTCCCCCTTTCTGTTAATAATACTGAGCAAGAACCGATTGAAAATAATGGATAGAAAAACTAAATCCATTATGAGAAAAAGGTAACTTACCTAAAAAATTGCATTCAAAAATGCAGAGCCCGCGTTAAATCTGAGTACATTAAACAAGTTATTGCCAGATTCTGGATATCCAAATACATATTCAAAGCAAAGCAATGGCTGGAAAGTAGCACTTAGCAAGAGTATGAAAAGAATAGAAATAATAAATTAAGAATTGTAAACATACTACCATTATCATAGGGACACTAAGATTATATGATTTAAATATATATATATATATAATAACGTGGTGAGTGTAAGGAATTTCTTTAACGATGGTTCATTCTTTACAATGTTAACGTTGCACTGATGTTAGTGATGAAGCAGTTCATTGTGGAAGAAATGTGGCTTATTGTACATTTTGACATAAAACAGGGAATGGATGACACAACAAAGATAAAAATTACACTAGTTACACATTTTGAAGACAAGACAAAGACGAAGTGAGAGATTTTCCAGAGTATCTCGGGCCTTTTATATTAAGCGGCAAACGGAAGTTACAAACTCAGGATTCCCGTAGAGGGAGCTTTTTTACTGACGAAAAGATATCGTTCGATAGATTCCCGTTAGGCAGGTAGCTAGTAATTATTTACATGCGAGGCTAGGACCATTACAAATTAAAATCATGTTCAAGATGAAATTAATGGGAATTATCACACGCACACGCACACACAATATTTTATTAAACTCTGTTCAGCACATCTGGTGATAATATAATCCAAAAGAAAAAATTATCTTTTTTCTAAACACCAATGCACTAATATATCATATGGTTTTGCTAATTGATAATTGCATAAAATTAACGTCGCATTTTGAGGCTACAACAAGGCTATTGGAGATGGGTCTCATAATTCTGTACCTTCATGAAGGCACATACGATGGCAACCTACTCTCCATACTTCTGCACCTCGTCAACGTGAAAAGTTTGAGCCAGCTTAGATTTTACGGGAATCAAATCCTCTACGTAACGGGTCTTTAGTGGCACCAGGACTTGAATCTACGATTCGACAGAAACTTGCTAATCTACAGAGTAGTTATAAATGATGCGCATTTTGATTGTTTTCAGTTAAAATTATGGTTTCTTTTTAATTATAACTTCGTCTACATAATCATAAACTTTTCGTCAATAACAAACTCTTTCTAAAGTATACATGAGACACACAAAGTTGAATATAGGTTTTCAGGAATTTAGTTGTGCTTGATTACATTACAAATACTCTATAAGGTAGAAAAAGCTACTAATGAGAGACTGGTTCATAGAAGATAAGTGATATTTCCAGATTGACACTATATCTGATAAATGCTATAGAGTTGCTTTTATGAAATAATATTTTAACATAAAAATATGAATTAGTTTGAAAAATTTTCATTTGAAAATTTTGTTGATAAAAACTTTAGTAAGTACTCATACAAGTAAAAAAAAATTTTTTTTACTTCAGTACTAGAAATAAAAATATTTATTCCTTTTCTATGTTTCTTGATTAAAAAAAGGTCAATATAAGGTTTTTATCTACACCAGGGATTTCAAACTTGTAGCCCGCGGGCTGCATGCGGCCCGGTTAGTATACCGGTACACGATAATATATAATCAAATATCAAAATTCCTCCCAAAATAGGTAAGTCAGTAGCAGAGAAGAGATGTCATAATGTATAAACATTATTTTTTAATTCTTTTATTTATACATATTATAATGTATTATCCACACACAAAATATATAAATTTACGTTTGAATGAATACTGATATTTTTTACCATGTTTCTTTGACCCAAGATAGCCTTTGATCTACATGAACAAATGAATCTCATTGAACTCATTAAAGAACTGTGGGATAATAAATAAAAAAATTTGTTCCATTTCAACTTTGTTTTAACTCAGCTAAATTTATTTATTATGATAGATCACAGTATGTATAAATTACTTTTTGATACAATGCGAGGTGGTTTTAAACCTTTTTTAAAACTTTTCTGGTATGTGTTATGATTTTTCCCAGGGTAATAATGCATTCAAAAGTTTATAAAATTTTAGGAAAATTACTTTAACATAATGAATAAAAAAAATATGATCAAATATATGTATATATCACAACTATAATGAAGGGCGCTTTTAAAAACCTACATGAGTTTGCTTTCTACTTTAAAAAAATGTTTAAGTAATATTAGTTTTATGCAATCAATTGCAAACATAACTATACATTCACTCCTATTTCTGCATTGAAAAATATGAAATACTAGTATCAATACAAACTCGAATTTTTTATCATAAGCTTATTTAGCATTTTTAAGAAGATCAGTATTTAATGGAATTAATGGAAAGAGAGTAATCTTATATTACCTTTCTTCTAGTAGTTTTAGTAATAAATTCTTTAAAATAGGTATATGAATCTCAATTTTACTTGGCATTCTGCTTATTACATATATTACAAATCTTAAGATACTATCAATACTACAGCGCTATCTTTTTTAGCTATGACTGCGTTCAAATAAGAACTTAAAAATTTTATTTTATCTCAAGAATTGCTGACAAGATTTCTAGAATTCCCTATTCAGTACTTCCGGGGCACTGATAAAGACACGAAGAAACTTTGGATAGCATAATGTGCATTACCTGTTGTTTGATTCTTGGGAAGACGTAAACAGGCATCCACTTATCGAAGAGATTCGATGCAAATAACTCACAAATGTCCCGAAGAGTCCACTGAAACCTTATCTTATCTAAATGAAGGGTGAAAAGAAAGCTGGTTACCTTGGAATTCATTCCTGAGCTCTTCTATTTCACTGCGCAGGTGTTCTTCTAAAGGACTCTCAAGAAGCATGAAGACGAGGCCTCCCAGTAGAACGTAAGCGATGAAGACGATCAAGAGTCCGAAAAGTTCTTTCTTGCTGACGATGATTCCCTAAATAAGCGAAAAGAAAACAGAAATAAATCCTCTTCAATAAATCAGGAAATTTCGAGATGTGATATATTGCATAATAAAATGAATGAGTTAGGCTAAATCATTTTAGCAATTTATGTATTGTTAATCAGTGAGAGTTTATTAAAGTCATACTATAAAGAAATACTAGTTCTATTGACGAAGGACCTCGTAATTTTCAACTACAGATAAGTGACGAAAATAATAACTGAGCTGGCACCCCACTCTCCTAATTTCCCCTCCACGCCAACGAGAGAACTTCGTGCCACGACAGATTCAACGTAGTCTAGCTCATAATACACCTGCCCCCAGTTTGTGACTATAACCACCATGCCAGTGCTTCTCAAACTTTCAATTGCGACCCAATATTCAATCATAATTTTAATGGCGCACCCTCCATACAATAACAATGTATTGAATTTAATAATACTATACTTTGAAGCTAAGCCTATAGTACGGCTTTAAGTGCTACCGGCGTATATAAAAGTCTGGCTCAGCCATTTTTTTAATTGCTCTGGACGTATATATACGTCTTTCCGAAGTACGTTTTTTTCTCAGCTCTGCTGTCCATAAAATTATTCAGAAGGCTTTGGAATGCAGTAAAATGACTTTACCAGTGTTTGGAAGGATTTACCTATATTTGCTTCTTTATTCTTTTTCTATCCCCTCCCTCCGATACACCACATACTCTCGCCTACGTGTTAAACAGTGGCATTGGGGAGCGAATCACGTAATTTTTAATCGGCCTTTAAGGGATTAATTATAAACCATACAAATTATCAAGGTAAGTGTTAATTTTTGTTTTTAATTTTTTATATGGCAAGCCCGTGGAGTTACTGGTAATTATAAAACTTGTTCTTAACTTAGTATTGTTAAATTAATTATAAAATACATTGCACAGTGCTGATACTTTTAAAAGTTTTTTTCTCATCGCAATTTTAGTTTTTTTATTTTTTAGAATGTATTTTATTTGTTAATTTTTTAGAAATAATATTCTGCTTTCGACTTTTTAATAAGCTTGCGCTCCTTTGTAGGGTTATCAAGCCCCTCTAGGGGGGCGCCCCACAGTTTGAGAAACACTGCACTAGTCCATACCCTGGTCATAAACTGCTATTCAGGAAAATACATACTGTAAAATATGTCTAGTGTCCATATATTTTATTCCTGTTCTGTTTACTAATAGTCTCACATACAGACGAACTTTTATTAGAAACCATACTTGATTCCTCGCTATTAGCACAGTTTTTCAGTGTATTATGTTATTTGATTAAAAGTTAAATTATAGTTGTGAAATATTACAATGAATTTTTTACAAACCTGTTGCAGTATTCTGTTATAAACAAGTTACGGTAAAGTTTTACAAGGACGGAAGCAGGCTTGCAGTCGAAACAAGCATATAAATGTAGAAAAAAACTTGGAAAACTAATAAAACATAATGAAAAACCTTCCAAACAAGTTTTACTGCAAGCTCCCTAACTAAGCAGGGAAAGAGAATTTCGATGTTTTATTGGCAAAACAAATAAAAATTTTCCGAAAAAAAAAAATCAATGTATAATTATTTTTTCAACACAGAAATGCTTTAGATTTTTGAAAATTAAAATAGTTGTTATAGTTTATGGTAAGAAATTACACATGAAATTTTATAAATATCCTTTTTTCGATATTTAGTAAAAACCTTAAAAGAGAATCGGAAAAAAAAATTTCGAACACTAAGTTCGAAAAAGTAATTTGTAAAATAATAATAATAAATCATAATTTTTTAATTTTTAATCTATTTTTAATTGCTAATTCAATGACGATGACCAATACTAAAAAATTTTAGTTTTTGTAATGATAAAAGTCATATAGATAACAAAATCTTTGTTATATCTCAAAAAAAGTTAAAAAGAAAAAAATTCTGATTTAAATTTAAGTATCGTAATGTATATGATTTGCAATGAGCAAACTAGTTTATGTTCCCTTCAAGAATTCGTATTTCATTCCTTTAAATATTTAGTCCAATATTGAAAGAAAACAGTTGTTCCTACTTAAAGCAAATCATTTATATTTTTATCGATTTGTTCTCTCTCTTTCTCATTCACACAACCTGTTACGGTTCTTGGTTTTTTTTTTGTTTTTTTTAAAAAGGGTTTCTTAATGAAGAAATTAAAAATGTATTTTAGTACTGAACACATATTACGGCAAAGATAAATATAAAGAAAAAGAAAAAAAGAAGTACTGTTTCATGAAACAAATTATCTCGATGAAAAACAATCGTATCAAAAAGCCTAATTGCAGTGCAAATGATTTTTAACTAGCATTAAAAATGAAAATTTTGAATGCATTCAACAGGAAAATATAAGTTGCGCAGAAATACAAAAAAAGCTAGTTATCAACGCTTTTAAACAGTAATGAATTATTTTCCTTTCTAAACACTAAATTTAAGGGCAAATCGAAATCGATTTAAATATTTATTTCATTGCCGATTACACAGTTACATGAGTGTGAACGCAATCTAAAATTCGAATTCATTTATAGTTTGAGAATAAAATGTAATTTGTAATTATATGTGCTATAAGCTAAATTAATGATAATTTACAGAAGGTAAGCTCATTTTAATTAAAAACATGAAAGATGTATTCTGTCAAAAATTAGCTTTACTTTACATATTTCATTTTAAAATATACGTCGTAATTTAATAAGAATTAAAGAAATGCATTGCTTTCCATTCGATTTAGGATTCTTAATGTTATATTTTCTTAAAATGTGACAATGCTTTACATTATGATCAACTGTTGTGAATGCTTTAAATTTCTGTTAGTTTGAGTTGTAGCTCACTTTATCTAAATGCACAAACTACTGCTACCATCAAAAATGACTGGTGATTTCTATGAAGTCGAGGAAGTGCTGAAAGGACTATAGACTTGGCAAAATGGACATCTTAAAGTATATCAATACATAAATGAAAAAAATCGAATATATTTATACAAAAAATGCGTTTCTTTTAATAGTTTTTTTTATTTGTTTCAGTTAAAGAATTTCCTTTAAGCTATTTAAGTTGGCTTCGGATTTAAAGTATCCGACTGGTTGCAACAACTTGTTTTTTTTAAAAAAAATAGAGATATGGGGATTCTTTTTTTTAGTTATTTTTAGATTTGTTCAGTTCATTTAAAGAAAAATATGCTAAAATTAAGAAGAGAAAAAGAAATTATTATGATTAAAATGGGAAAAAATTGATAGAAATTGATAAAAAATTGACAAACGTGGTCCATTCTGTACCAAAAGTTTATGACCAGATTTTCAATTTTTTAATTTTGATGTGTTGCTATGTTATTCATTTTTGAAGTGACCTTCAGGAAAGGAGATATTTTAATTTCTGCAAAAACTAGAGCACTTCATCTTTGTTAATACATTAAATTGCTTCAAAAATGTTGGTTATATTCACATAAGGGGCTATAAATTTTGTAATAAAACAGTGATTGATAAATCTGAAGGTTAAAACAGTTCTACTTTTATACAGAACATGCACACAAAATTTCAGTTAATTATTTTCAAAACTTTTTTAGCAATCGTTGACCCCTTTGAGTATTTAAAAAAACACATTTAGAGTAAAACGCTTTTTAAGGTATGACACACCTTGCTTAAAGTAATGGCATTTGCTTTTACAAAAACACTTATAGTTCTTGTTCTAGTGAACGGAAAATAATAAACTTGGTATTTTTATAAAGGTAATAAGATGGCCCATAAAATAAAACCAAAAAAGTTTGTCAATTTTTGGCAAAATTCATAATTTTAGGGTAGTCGGATACCTTAACAGTTTAATGTCAATTTAAAAGTTTTTTGAAATTTTTTAAAAAATTAAGTACTATAAAAATTTCCTGCATTTCTTGAATCTTGTCTTACTTGAATAAATAATAAATTTTCCTTACATATGATTTTATCGGCAATATATATAGTTACAAAAAAGAGAATTAGGGGTTTGTCTATGTATTAAAATTTTTTTTAATATGTGAAGTACTTACGCTTGATCGTTGAACTTGATGAATTTTGGATGTGCTGCTGCGACAATAATTATTTATCAAGTAGTGGTAATGTACTCTTACTCTTCTTTCTTTCATAATATCAGGAAACGTTATGCCTCGCGCTGTAGCTGTTAAGTATTAAAACGCAGCACTGAGTTTGTGAAAATACAATTAACTTTATTTTTGTCGATAAAGTAATTATTATAAGTTTCAAGAATCGAAGCGTTAACATTATTTGCGGTACTTATGATATTGCAGCATGTTTATGGTATTTCAGCTCTCACTGTCAATTTGTTCAGTTGTTGTAAGATTTAAAAAACAAAAATTACAATCATACCAGAAATTTCAATCTCGTTTCATAACAGGATTTAAAAAGTAACAACAAAAACTGCGGGGATATGTAAATGCTGTAAGAGTTGCGGGGCTACAGCGGACGTGGTTAGATAGGACACGTAACATTTCGTGGCCCTTTGAAACTCATCGTGGTTAGAGTGGACACCCCCCTCCCCTATCTTAGAACAGATTCGATTATCGAATTTCAAGGATGAATACATTTTTGCCAATCAAATTTGATTATTTGTTGCGAAAGATATTAAGTGCGAACACATTTTAAACATAGCGAAATGTAATAAAAATAAAAACTTCCAGAGAAATATTTAAAAATTAATAGTAAGTAACAATGTAATGAAGGGTATGAACAAATTTCAGGAATTTTGTGGAAAACTGTATTTTAGAGTCAAATAAATATTAGAACAGATGCAATTGCCATAAAATTAATTAGTTTCTTTAATGTAAGTAAAAATATATACTAGAAGTAAAATATAAAAGATACAAGTAAACAAAAGAAAAATAAATACAAGTAAATAAATACGAAATAACCCTTATTACAAAGGCATAAATATCATTAAACATTGGATTTAGTCCAACCTAGTTACAAAACTTAAAGATTTTATAGACATTTTTCTAAATTTTGTTTGATGTTTCGAATTTTTTTTCTTTTAGGATGTTTTTAATTCTTTCATCCACAATTTTATATATCCTTCATTATACTGTTACTTACTATTAATTTTTAAATATTTCTCTGAAAGTTTTAATTTTTTTTACTACATTTTGCTACGTTTAAAATGTATTAAATGAATCTGTTCTAAGATGGAGAAAAAAATAAATAGCTCTAACCACGATGAGTTTGAAAGTGTCCGCTGAGACCATGAAATGTTATGTGTCCTCTCAATCCACGTCCGCTGTAAGTAACTTCCTTTATATAGAGAGAGATAATTGTTTAGCAAAAAAGGACTTTTAATCTCATATATGTAAGATACTATACATTTAATCATCCAATGATTTGTTTGACTAACAGATACATACAATTTATAATAATAAACAATGCCATTTGTATATGATTAGTAATTTTTGAATATGATTAATATATAAATGCCAAGCTTAAAGGGAAAAATGCATTCAAAAACAATAATAAAATCACTATTATTGAACATGCTGTAATGTCTAAGCAATTTTTGAGTTATTTTTAAGCTGAAGGAGAAAATACATGGCTTTTAAAATGCTTAAATAATCAAATTATCTGAGTGTTCGGAATCGCTAATAAATGCCAATATCAATAAAAAAAAATAACCATTTAAAAATTATTTTACTCAATTTCTTTAAAGCTAATTTTTTTATCGAAATAGTACTTATCATTAGCAATAAAATACAAAAAGAAATTGAATAAAATATTTCTTTAATGCTTGATTGGTTTTAGCAAATTACATTGTACTAAAAAGATCCGATGTTTATTTTCCATGGCCCCTTTCTAATTTTGCATATTGTTGAGTGTTATTATTTTGGAGGAAGTCAAATATTTATATTTCTTTCTTTTTTACGCGGATTCCAAGGAAACTAAAACTTTTACAAATTATATTTGTTAAAGAAAAATACAAGTTCGGCAATGAATAACTTTTTGAATTTTTATACTTCATTTAGAAATTAACATTTTTTTAAATAGAAACAAAAATCAAATAACATGCAACAGTTGAACATAAATACGACGTATCTAAGAACATTTTATCAACTTATTATTTCATAACTATCGATTACAACTATTACATTTTATCAGTAGTTTTTTTTTCAAATTGGCACCACTTTTTCAATATTTTCAAAATCTTGAAGTAATACTTACTTTGTTTCAAAAGAGCAACGATATTGCATTAAGTTAATGAGTGATATGGTTTACTAAGAACTAGCTCATTTTCATATTTACATGAACACAGCAGAAATAAGAAAAATTATGTATGACTATATATTGGAATTTTTAAAAAAAAGGACAAGCATAAATATTTAATAAAATTCAAATAAAATACAAGCTAAAAATGTCACAGGCTCTTTTGAGATATACTTATAACATTATAATGTTTGCACTTTTTAAAAGTTATTTTAGCATCTTTTACAAATATTTTTGTTTTACATTTTGCTTCGCACCAGCCAAGTTTCCTTTACCCAACTCTTATTTTAAATTTCATTAAAAAAAGCATGAATTTATAGTTATCTTTCATTCAAATTTAGTTTACCGTTATCTCTTCCGCCAAACTTTTCATCTTAGAAATAATTACGTAATTTACATATGTTGTGGAAATTTTTAGTGGCACTATTAATATTTGAATATTTGAAAGTCATTCAGAAAGGGGGGATAAATAAGATCTTTGAGTAAATATACTTGCAGAAAAATTCTTTAAATAAATCATAAATAAAAAAAATTCAAAATTCCTTTTTTCATATATATATATATATATATATATATATATATATAGACATAAATACATTTGTATGTAAACATTTGCATACATTTTCTTATTTGAAAATGAATTAATATTAAAATGGTAACACGCAGGTAAGTGGAAGAAAAATTTAATTTTTAGAAGTTAAACAAGTTACTGCTATGTTTGATATGTATGAAAGTCGTCATATATCCCTTAGAAGATCATTTTAGTAAGACTTTTACAAATAACCCTATAAACTGCATCTGTTGAGGTAAATAATCCTCAATGTGTATGAAACATAGGCTAAATGATAAAACCTTGAAGTAAGAGAGAAATTACAGATTACCTAAAAGCAAACCATTCTAAAGTAGAAAACAAATCAGTGGATAGGTGCTGGGAAACAACTGAAGTTGCAAAAAGTAAATAATGGTCTTATTTTCGGTTGCAGAACAATTATGGGTTTTAAAGATAAATATGCATATATAAAGACAGATTTTGATGATTTTCTGATGACAGCGAATAACAAGTACGGAATAAAATGACATCTCTCACCTTAGTTACGGTCATTCACGGGTGATATGAATAACTCGGGATTTGAAAATCCACCCGTCTCTGTCTTGAATTATGTCCGAAACTTTTAAGACGGTTTTGTGTATCCTTTAAAGTTGAAGACATCATTAAATATCCCATTTTTGACCAGCAGCTGACACAATGGGAGAAAGCGGTTTCCATTTCTTACAGCTACGTTTCAATTATAGTAAAGTTCTTTCCGTTTTCACCTGTTCTTTAATATAGTGTACGTGTTTTTATTTATTAAGTGTGGTGAGTAAACAAAGTCATATAGAACTAGAATACGGCAGTTCATCACAATAAAATAAAAACACATGCTATATCATTCAATTTAAAACGTTTTATTTAATATCAATTATTCGGCTTTTTGACCTTTGTATAAAAATAGCCAAGTGATGTCAAGTGTTTAGTTTATATATTGTAACAATTTTATAGGTAATATCAACAACTATCCAAACTTTCCATGGCAATAATGCCAATCGTACATGTTTTGCCCAATTTTTCGACACCTAAGTTTCGAAAATTAGATCACTTAAATTTCTGAGTCTTTATTTGCAGCTGCAATGTGACTTTTATCTTACTAGTGGCGTAAATCCTTCATCGCGGGGGAGGGGGGGGGGCAGGGTTCCCCGAAGCCTGACTGCCACCAAGTACCCACTTTTTGTGAAATCCAACTTAGGGGCCCAAAACCTGACTTTGTAGGGGTTCCTAAATGTTCTCCATTACGCCACTGGATCTTATGTAATATAAATATAGTTTTTTTTTAGTTTTTGGTAACTTTTTTCAGAGCTAAATTCTGAAACATGTGAATTTTCTTAAAAATCTTCCTGTTTTAAATTTGTAGAAATTTGCGATTCAAATGTTTAACAGCAGTGTTCACCAGTGAACGCGGTCAATCACAAGCTTTCGTGATATTTACTTTCGTTAATTTTTAAGCTTCTAAAGTAAAACGGTTCTTTAATGTTTCTGCTCTTAACTAAGAAGAGGATTAACCCCCCTTAAGCCGATAAAATTCCAGACAAGAAAATGAAATATGAGACAAGAAAAGGAAATACAGTTAAACCTGTTTTTGTGCGGTAGATAGGGACCGCATAAAGAAACAGCACAAAAAAACATTCGAAAATTTCATAAATTTTTACATATAACAAACAAATTCGTCGAAATAGTACAGAAATTTTTTTTATGCAGTGAAGAGGGACCGCATAAAAAAGTCGCACTTAGACAACACACCAATTATTTAAGAAATTTATGAGAAAGTACTTCCAGAACAAAATAAATAATTAAATTACACATGGAAGCATTTTAAAAACATTTAGTTTCGCATTGTATACATAGAGAAGTTTTCAAAATGCACATACATAATTCACAGCTATTCATTATAATCCAAAGCGCTCATCTTCCTGTGATAAGTAAGTTCACACAAAATCGCTTTCGTGACTTGAAGATACAATTTCAATTGGTTTATTATTTGGCACCATAAAGTAAGAGATACATTTTTACGACGAAGGGTTGGTAGTTGCTTGTAAATGTTACGATAACCAGATATGCATGATGGAAGCTCTTTTTGAATTTCCATACTTCTTTCGGGATTATTAAGGACACATGAATTTTTGAAAAATGATCAATTTTGACTTTTTTATATTTTTAAAAAGATCAAACATTTCTGCTTAAAATGATATATGATATATGGAAATACAATAATTAGAAGTATTTTTATTTATTTTTTAAAAGAAAGCCACTTTCTTTGACGCGTGACAGATGCACCTCCAGGAGCACCTGTCTTTCATCATGCTTAATTTTTCGATAACAGCGCAATTTGTTTTGTCCACAATTAGTATAACATTTTTTTACACATAAATAAAACGATTTTTCTTTGAAGAAAGGAAAAGGCAACTCAGCTCAGTTATTTTTTTTCATTTGGTTTGTTGTAAAATGGGATTATGTTTGCTTGAACTTGCTAATTGTAAATTCTAATTTATTTATCCAGATTTTTTTCTGTTTAATCCACGTTTTTCATTAAATTATTTATCAGTATTTTATTAACGACAAAATTATGGGGAGATCTAAAAAAATATTTTAAAAACTCAAAAATGTGGGTGTTTAAAAAATGATTGCTCAAAATGTTCCAGCTATCTCATCAGCACAGAAAATGTTATTCAAAGTGCTTCAACACGAAAACTTATTTCAAACAACAGTTTACATGAAGATGTGGAAGGAAGTAATGAAAAAAATGTTTTAATAGAATTAAATTTATTGAATAAAGCTTTATTGAACTTTGCTGTTTGTAAAAACTGTGGCCATTCCATCTCATTGGAGGCTTCTAAAAGAGTTGGAATTGTGTAACTGTGTATTACATGGAACTTTGTTGTAGTTTTTGCACAAAAAACATGGTTTCCATGCGTCAACTAAATTGAAAAATAAAAATAAACTTTTCCACTCAAATATCAGGTTGGTATTTGCTTTCAGATCTATTGGCAGAGGTCGTTCAACTTCAGAAACATTCTGTGAACTTATGAACTTGCCATATCCACCTGAAAAATTCCGTACTTATACATAATTGTTGTTCGACTCTTCTAAATTTACCTGTGAAAAATCAATGAGAAATTCTGTTGAGGAGGCAACACGAATAGAAGGTAGACGAGACATTGCTGTTGCCTTAGATGGTTCATGGCAGAAAATAGGATACCAGTCCCTCAATGGTATTATTACAGCTACGAGTGTTGATACTGCAAAAGTTATTGAATTTGAAGTGTTTTCGAAACATTGTCGGTGCAAAACTGCATTTAATTCTGTTCATGAACCATCATGTATTGCCAACTATAGTGGAACAAGTGGAGACATGGAAGTGAAAGGCGTAACGGCGATATTTGAAAGATCTGAAGCTCATTATGGCATTCGTTACACAAAATATATGGGCGATGAAGATTCAAGAGGTTTTTCATCAATACTTGCCCTGAATCCTTATGACACTCAAGTAAAAAAATTAGAGTGCGTTGGACATATTCAAAAGCGTCTTTTGAATCTCAAAAGAAAAAACAGAGGAAAAAAATTAAGTGATGGAAGAAGCCTAAGTGGACGACATTTAATTTCCAAAATTCAGAGGTATTATGGTATGACCATTAGAAACAATATCAATGATTTACACAACATGAAAACTGCTGTTTGGGCTGTTTATTTCCATCTTTTGTCTACAAATGAGAGTCCTCAACATGGATTGTGTCCCTCGGGTACAAATTCATGGTGCAAGTTTCAGAAAGCAAAAGCTGAATTTAACGAAAAGCCTTATGACCATAAAAAACATACCCATGTGCCATCTTCCCTCATGAATGAAATTAAGCCAATTTTTAGAGATTTAGCTGACCCTAGGTTATTAAAAAATGTCTACATGGAAAGAATCAAAACCCCAATGAGTCAGTTAATAATACCATATGGTCAGTCATTCCAAAATCTACGTTTGTGGAGTTAAAAACTCTAAAATTAGGGGTAAAAATTGGAATTGCACAATTCAATATGGACCATGTAGCCAAATTAATCATTTTAAAACATTGTGGTACTGAACCAGGTTTTAATTGTGTGCCATGCTTTAAAAAATTAGATGCACATAGGTTTCGTGTAGCCCAACGAAAGCATCTTGAGATACAAAAAAAAAAAGAAGAAAAAAAGGATAGATTGCTAAAAATAATGAAAAAAAGAAAATTAGAAGAGTCTTTTGTAGAAGCAGAGGGCAAAGAAAATGTTTCATATATTTCTGGAAAGTATTAAAAAAGGTAAATCGTCAAAAATTACAAATTTTTACTTTAAAGCTTGTTTTCTCAAAATGCAATATTTTTCCTTTTTTGTACCTTTTTCTCAGAAACTAATCAATGTAGGGTCTTCAAATTTTCAGGAAGTATATTTTCAACATGTTTACACATTTACATGGAGGGGATAAGAAATACCTAGCAAACCTCCTTAGATAACGCCTTTTTAAACTAAATTTTGGGGAGAAAAAATTGGACATTTTAAAAAAAATTCATAATTATATCAATTTTTAGTAAAAAGACAAAACCCGCCACTAAAGTTTTATTGATAGTACATATAACCTACTGTAAAAATTTTCATCTATGAGGAGCAAGTAGTTTCTGAGAAAAAGGTACGTAAACTTACTCAATTTTAACATAGGCTCCTATAGAAAGTGCCGGACCCCCTTAACTATTTTGAAAATGCTTTCCCAATTTGATGGAAAGCTGTATGTACATATATTTTATCCGCTCTCAAAGCATCCGGTTCTTCTTGTCCGACTTCATAATCTATCGAATTATTGGTAATGTCACTGTCATCGAAAATTTCGTCTTCAATCAAGCGCACGTCAAGCTATCACTTCAATCAAGCTATTGGCACGATGAGAGAAAGCAACTGAACGTGCATTGTCAGGAGGCTGTTTACATTAAATAACAGCGTCTTGAAGTGTATGCTGTACTGTCTTGATATGTACACTGTAGTGGCGTATCATATACCCCCGCCTCGCAAGGGGTAGGGGCACAGGACTCTATGGGGTCCAAAACGTAACTAACGCAAAGTACTTATCTACCAAATTTATAAAATATTAACAAAGGGCGGAGTCATAAAATTACAATTATTCAAAATTCTAATAATGAGAGATTATAGCTTGGAAGAGCTAGGCACTCTGGCCAACCCCCCAATGACTATAAAATATTAAAGTCAATACCTAACTTTTCAGGAAGGCCCTAACATTCTCTGTCGCCACTGGTACATTGATAGAAAACATTTCAGTGGCACCAAAGCCGTTGAAATTCATATACTGTATAAAAAATGGACCGTGCAAAAACCGGTTCTACTGTATGAATCTGGATTTCAAGACTGAAAATTGCTATCAGTAACACGCAATTTAAGTTCTTTATCATTACATTTTATCTTTAGTATGTTCAATATATATTTATATAAAATTTAGTATGCTATAAAGATTACTTTTCTACAAAAAAAGGGCAAAAATTACCAAAAATTATATCCAAAAAACTTTTAAAAAATAATTTGAGTATATATAATAAAGTCTCTATTATTTAAAATATAAATTTTCACTTTGTCTTTATTTCTTGGATGAAATATTCTTTCCTCATCTTGGGTCAATATAAATATCAAACAAATCATTTATTTATTGGATTAACAAAATAGATGTATTTTAAAATAATGTCATTATATCATTTTACGGACTATGATAACTCCGAAAACAAATCAACCTGATTAATCTTAGGTCTTTATTTTCGCAACAAAGATAATACATGAACCTATTTGTTTGACAAAGATTATGATAATGTAGATCTAGCTTAAAAGTATCATTATTAAAACAATTTACCTTTTATGCATGACAGATTTAGAAGTTAATGCTATCTTTTATGTGACATTGTTCCATACACACAATAATTCTTCCACTTACGCGGAATCGATGTATAAATTTCGAGTACTCTGTTGGAAAGAACATGTAAAGAATAAAAAAGTATGTCCGTGAGTATTTAGCACATATTTGTGATAATTAATAAACAATTCTTGTTATTTCTATTTGATAAGAAAATAGTGAAGTTGTTTCAGATTCTCACGCATTTCAAATTAACTTCTAGGGAAAACCTATTGAACTGAATGTTTGATTTGAAAACTTCATCTTTCGAAGGAACAGTGATGTAACACAGATTAAAATTGGTATTTAAAGAAATCTGGAGGACGATGAGATTGCAGTTGGTATTGTAAGGCGTAGAATTAAAACGTGGAGATTATATATATACTTTGAAATTAGAATGGACGAGCTAAACTGAAGTTCGTGAAACTCAGTTGTTTGGAATTATTCCGGAGTTAGAACCTCCGAAGCTATGACTCGAAGTTTTCTTTTAAGAGCTAAGTGAATAGTTCATTATTAATAATTAAATATATATATATATTCGAGATTTGTTTTGCTTCCATTGCCAATTCTCTTTTCGATATTGCAATTGGATTAAATAGAAGTTGTTGAGTTTTACTGTCTGCTGATTCTTCCCCACTTAACATTATAAACGAACTCTCAATAGTTTCAAAGCCGAAATATGTAGTGTAAGCCATTCGAAAAATATTTTCGCACGCTATTTTAAAATCAAAAAGTCCATTTCAGTGTCAATGCTTATTCAGAATGCCTTCAGGTAAGTTTATTACTGAACATTATAAAAACAATTACTAGTTTACAAAACATCACTTTTGTAATAATTATAAAATGTTCAGCTATTAATATACTACACAGAAGTAAAATAATTCTAAAAATCAAGAAAAAGGCTTTTTTACTAATGGAAAATATTAATACGCTTTTAATAAAAGTTGTTTTACTTACATTATGTATACAATATGCAACAAAGCAACACAAAAACTGTGAAGTTATACTAAAAATCTCAAGCAATATTCTATATAAAGTACTATTTGAAGCATAATGAGTTAATTAATGGCGGTTATTTTAGCAGATATTAATTAATTTAACAAAAAAGAGATGTTAATGTTTACATTTTACTTTATCTTTTTTCAAATTTTTTTTCTTTGAAACAGAAAAAAAACAACTAATAAAAACCAATAATTTTCAAATCGGGGTGGATAGTAACATTGTAAATAAGCAGACTTATTGCTTAAACATTTTATAAAAAACACACGAACAACAAAATTTTATATGACTTTCAAGGAATCGGTGTTTTAATTGAATTTAATCTCTCAACCATTTCAAGTAAAAATGCATTGTATTTGTGTGTTCCAAAATTTATAGCAAATATTTTTCAAATTCTTCTTCTTATATTATAGCTTTACCTATATAGATAAAGTAAATATTCTGGACACATTTAACTAAAACACTTGAAATGCAGTCATTGACATTCAATCTCAAATAAAGCAATACATCGAGAGTATAATCAGAAAATATAAAATTAACATTTTATAGGATGCATATCAATTCTTGCTATATTTAATCATCTATATATATATCTAATCATTCTAAATTGAAATGATTGATATATGTTTCATACTTTCGTAAGAAGATTAAATCAACACACAATTATCTTTATAATTTCACGCAATTAACTACAAACATTATTATGAGAATTATAAAAAGCAATTGAGAAAAACATCTAAGAGCATTAAAAGTTATTCTACGGAAAAAAGAGACTGGTATTTGTTAGGATTGCTATTAGTAATTAAGATTACAAAAATGAAACACAGCATGCTATAACTTAAATGTAATTGTTATAATTTTTAGCTTATGAGAAAGTCATTGAAAATTTGCCTTACAAAATTTGGATTCATCAGTCTGCTCTACGCTGATGTATTGAACTACACAATTACTCCCTTATTTAGCAGAATTATCGTACATTATTCAAAATATTCATGTTAGATTTTTCAAAGGTTACTTATTTAAGTAGTTTTGCAACTTAACTATGCTACTTCTAATGGACTTGCAAACAGGAGTTACTTTTAAACAAAATAAATAAAATTAGAGTTTTAATAAAACAATACAAAATTAAAATAATCAATAACATATTCACATTATTGAGCAATGAAAAAATTAATAAATAGCACAGGTTGCTCAGGATTTAAAATTAAAATATTGGAAAACAGGAATGACTATTGATTTACTTTAAAGGTGGAGTTTTCGCAGCGTATTTTCCACATATTTTTTGCACATCCTCGAAGGACGTGCATGGCAAACAGGTCAAAAAACTACTCCTCTATTTAAAAAATGACACAATTCATTTTAATTAAATAAAAATTAGCATTAGGAAAAATTTCACGTGATTTTTTTATTTCCTTCGACTTAACAACATTAAATTATTGAAAATACCTGAATCAAAATAAATTTTCCTGCAAAAGGATTTTTGTTCAGTATCGCAGTTACTTTTCAGTAAGCTTCTCGAAAAACTCTAATGAAGTCTGTCACAAGAGAAGTATTTAAATTCAATCTCTCTCTCGTATATTTACATTACTTTCAGAGAAGATAGAAATTGGGAATTGTTAAGCTTTCTCTGAGCCGAGTCTCAATAATCTCTTTACCATCTATTGCATCGGTTATTTTTGTGGAGTCGATTTTTTCTGAACACAAAATGTACATTTTTATCTCCAACGAAGATACTTTACTCTTTTTTACTAAACACACATCAAAGTATGCTTCAAGCGGAGTGAAAGCCATCACATTACCATTTGGTGACATCTGCGTCCTGTGGCGTATGTGGTCCCGCGTGTATTGTAGTATGTATTCTTTTTCACCACCAAAGAACTCGATCTCAGTCGGATCGTCATTCACATTCATTAAATCCCTTCGGCACTAGAGGTTAAGTTAATTACAAGCCGGCGTGGCGGACCCCGAAAATATTAATGCTTCCCGATCCACTTTATGAACGGTTATTTACCTTGCAGCTGCCGTTTCGTGGGAAACACGTCTGCGAACGAGTCCAAGCGCGATTCGAGAGGGGGTGTGAAGTAAAAGAAACAAACCGAGTCTTTACCTTTTAATTTCCGCCTTTTTACTTAGAATCTGGAGTTTTGGATGGAAGCCATCACGTGGAGAGGGTCCCCCTCCTCCGAGAGCAAGTTTTCATCGTGTGTTAAGGAGGCTCGAGAGCCCGATAAAAGGAAGTAAAGCGTCTCTTGGGAGGAAATGTAAACGCTCTCACTTCTACACAACAAGCAAAAAGTGCTTTTCAAGAGGTTAAGTAGTAGAGTTAAATGTAGTTAGGCTATTTATTCTTTTTCCGCTTAGTACTCAAAGCATGACAAGTGATATTACGATCTATAAGAGTCTACGTGGCATGATGTTAGATATAATCCCAAGTAAGATGAAGCTATATTTGGGTTGCAATATTCATGCAATTGAAATAAACCAGAAGGACGTTATGATTAAAATTCAGTTGTAACTTATATTAATTATCTCACACACTCGCACAATCGAAGTTAAAGGCATTACATTTACTCTAAATCCTCATAATTAGTTTACAGAAATAATATTATTTTTTAGACCCATTGAAAAAGAGGTGAACATTACTCAGAAGCTTACTCTTCTTATATGACGTTTAACTGCTAAGCTTACGAAACGGTTACATTTACTTAGAAAGCTTGAAATTTAGATCCTTGTCAATTGAGTTGTATTATTCGAAAAAGCGAATTAAGTATGTCATCAAGACTTCAAATTCATCCAGATTAACTTTCTGCTATATCTACTATTAAGTCGCCAACTATTGAAAATGTCTTGAAATTTAACAAAAATATATGAAGTGTTCCAGTTTAGGAAGAATATAAGAGCTTAGGAATTATATAAGTGTTTAGGAAAAAATATCAATAATCACAACTGTTGAATTCGTTTCTTGGATATGAACACCATTAGTAGCAATAAATGTGTGAGTGATAAAATAAAATTTACGCTTGAAATGATAACTCTTTAGGTTTATACTTAATTCTAGATTAAGTATAAACCTAGGTTATACTTAATCTAGAGGTTTTATGCTTAACTCTAGATTTGTTTCCACACATTTGTTTCCTCATATGTTTTTGACAAGTTTTTTTTGAAGTTGTTTTATATATAACGCAGTTTTCTCGAGCACTTTTTTATATTATACACAAGTATTAAAATATAATTCTTCCTCGCTAAGTGATGTTTACTCAACTTGTCTGTCACTTTATGTAGTCCACTTTCCACTAAATGATTACTTTTCAGAAAATTGGTATTCAATAATTTTCTAAAATTTAAATTTTCCCTTTTTCTACATAAATACTTGAAATAGAATGAAAGTTTTCATTCACCTTTAAAAGCCAAGTTTCAGAAAGTTAAACTGTATTCCAGTTTATATACAATTGAAATTGATACTATTTTGTATTAAATGATACTCACATTATTTTAAAAACAATTTTTTAAAAAAATACATAATTTCCTATTTACTCAATACTGAAACTAATATTATTATCTATTGATAATTGCAAGAAATGACATAAACGTTAGGCGAATTCATAAAATTTTTAAAAAGACGTGTACATTTATAGATTTGATAATATCTGTAAATTTTAAAATGAAAAAAAAGTTAAATGAGAAAAACATTTTCAATAAAAATCACCCAATAGATATTTTAAACGAATGCAACATTTGATAATTTAGATTTTTTAAAATTGTTTTGGTGTTTAATTTTATTTGAAATGAAACCAAAGTTATTGGGAAAAGAAGCAAAAAAAAGAGAGATTTAAAACTTAAAAAAACTGTCCTATATATATTGATATGCATGAGGATCGCAGCCATTACAATAGACCGTAAGGTAAAAATTATCTCATAATGAAGAGAAAGTAAAAGATATTCAGCCAATAGGAAATCTCGCCACACTTGCAGTTTAACATCTTGCTGAAAGGTAGACAAAACAAGATAATTTCAAAAAAGAGGAGAAAGAAAATGTTGCGAAGTTTAAATAATGAGTTGTCTGACAGAATACGTTGTTATTATTAGGTGTTAGGGAGAAAAAGAAAACTAATTTCTAGCGTCTTTATATAAGTGACATTTTCTTTAACAGAGCACGCGTTTCATAATAATATACACTCCTTATTTCATACAGGTTTTCATTTAGGAGTCGAAATATATCAATCAATGATAATATTTGTGAAAGATATTTTGCTAATGTAAAATAGAAATATTTAATTCCGATTTTAAAAAAAATGTAGATTTTTTTAAAGTAAACTTTTTATCATTGATTTAGTCGAGTCGATCGGTTAAGTCAGTTTCAGTCAAATCAATCCAAGAAAAATCAAGAATTTACCAAATATATTTCAATATTTTTCTATAAACATGCTTTGAAAATTTCTAAAAGTTCCATTAGAGAATTAGGTGCATTTATATGTTTATATATATATCTCAACATATTTAAAAATATACATTTCTTAATAACGTCAAACTCGAAAACTACGACGGGAATCATAATTTTGAACCATGGTCGAGTGATTAGGAAAACACCTGATATGGCCCCTCATTATCCAAACTTCCACACTAAATCAATGTGAGGACTTTGAGCCTGGACAGATTTAACCTTAATCAATCTCTCTACTAGGCGGATTTTTAGTGGCATCTGGACTCGAACCCACGCCTCGACATATACAATGCCACCCACGAGTTCACGATAATTGACACTTTGTTTTAGCCACAAATTCGAAATAGGAAAGTATATAATACGAAAAAGCTTAAAAATAACGGAGAAGGGTCTAAAGCGTTAGAACAGTATTTTTTCAGTTTTCACAATCCATATATGACAGCAAATGTAAAGAAAAGTAAATGTATTGTACTAGTCTACATTTGTTTCGAAACATAATCTTGTAACCTTGAACTTAAATGTGATGTATTTTACTGGGGAAAGTTCCAAATAATAAGCTGTCTAACAGTTGTGTACCTAAATTTTGAAAAAAAAAAAAAAATTCATTATAAAGAAAGCGAGTCTAATAATTGAATATAGAAAAATGATGCTTCATTAATCGTATCACCACATTAATTAAATTGGCCATATTATCTGACTCTCAATACAGCTTCCATTTCAATTCAAAGACGTTCTTAGAATCACGCGGATTACGAAGGATACGTTTTCCTGTTTTTTTATACAACATGCTTTCTTGGAAGAAGTTTTTTTTTATTTGAACCCCTCCTTTCAATATTTATTTTGAACAAATAGTAACAAAACAGTCTCTGTGTGTGTTTTCTGATTATAACTTAAAACTGAAAATAAAATAAAATCGCGAAAATTTTAAAAGTACTTCTTCTTAGAAAAAATATTTGGCAATGCAATATTATACATAGAAATTTAAACTGTTTATATGTCATAAAAATAAAAACTGCCTGGTTGATTCAACTATTTCTATCAAAGCAAAAAAATTGCGACTTTTCATTTTCTTTTTTTCTATTTGCTATGAGAGGGAAATATGTTTTTAAAATTTAAAAAGAGGAAGAACAGCAATTCGTTCTTGCTTTTCCAGACAGCGCGGAATCTTTTGAAATCTAAAAAAAAAAAAAAAATCTTTGGAATAGACATGTCCACTCAATAAAGTTATGAAATATTTCAATGTCACATCTGTGTCAAATATCTGACGAGATTTTTCATTTTCACTCACGTATATACTTTGGAACAGCCGAACACTTCTTTGAAAATTACCTTCAAAATGCATCATCTCACCGGCCAGAAATAGCGCTAATTAAGTTACAGAACGAGAGATGGTCTTATCCAAAACTTCCCTAATGCTCCGTTTTCCAAGAAAATTTCAGATTCTGAGCACCTTTGCGAACGCATTTCCTGCTTAAATTGGAAGACAGGCATGATGAGTTCAGAAACCTTTTGAAACGAGACTCTTTAATTAAGTGTTTTGACAGAGGATCTTTGATAAGGACCAGAAACTGCATTTTGATGACAATCTTGCGGCGAGTTTCTGATGGAAGAGGATAAAATACTTTTCCGCGGGATTTCAAAACTGATGCAATTCCTGGTATACGTATTTTCGGATTTTTAATTAGTTATTTACAAATAGTTTCCAAATTAAAGCATTAGTACTTAGCTAAAAAAAGATATTTTAAGAAAAATATTTTCCAATTTCAAATTTTTAAAAAAAAAGGTTGCGTGTTTTTTAATGTTAAATTAAAACACTTGAATGAATGGATGGTTATTAAGAGTTTGTTCACACACACACACAACTATACCTTAAACTTTTTTTAACATTCATTATTTATTCTAACCACGCTGAATGAGATCTATATTAAGCTACATGTTTGTTTTGTTAGAGGTTAGAGTACGCAAATTTAAAAATGTAACTAAAATCTATTTTTACCATTTATGTTCTAGTTATATCTTGTTATTTTTCGATAGATATAAAATTAAGTAGTAAAATTTAAAATTCGTGTCCCAATTAAAACGTGCTTCCATGTCTAGGTTCCTTAAAATTTTTATTGATTATTTGGTTTCGAATTAAAACCATTGTTAAGTTACACCACGCCAGCTGTAAGTGAAAGACTATAACAAATAGAACTTTAACTGGATGATGATTGCCATTTTGATAACGCCGTCTATTCACTTACACATTATGGCCCTAAAAACCTAGCTGAATTGAAAGCGTATTACTCAACATTTTAACATTTGATTATCGTTGATATAATTTGAATTAGAACCTTGAAATCATACTCATGACCATAGACATTTGGCTACTGCAATCTTACGAGTCAGTTGGAGAAATGCATTGAAATGATAAAAAAAAAAATTATGTAAATTTCGTTGAACTCTAATGATAATTTTAAGAGATCAAATTAAGACCTAAAAACTTCGACAAAAATAAGAATCTTCAAGGATAGAGTGCTAAAGAAGGTTCAAAACATATGGAGCATAATGTACTTAATGTCCTAATAAATTAAAAGTCACTGAAGTAAAACCTCACAGCAACAAGAAAAATTCATCCGGTACTGACAAGAGTTCCGACTTCCCGACGCAATCAAGTTTGGACCTGAGTTATTTGGGCACAGATAAGGAATCTTAAAGAACAAACCGCTGATGAAGGTTTAAAAGATCTAGAGCAAAGCGTACCTAATGCTCTTCTCTGTCTGAAAATTAATATTATAGATGTAAGTGACAGTTTAAAATTTTATGTGATCTTTTTACACCTTAAGAGGATCTTACACCTATAACCTAATGTCTACCCTTCTAAAAATAAAACTCATTTTTTTTATTCGGAAAATTTTGTAATTCAAGTTACAAATACTTATCTAATAAAAGATTTGGAGATTCATTTGAAGAAACCTTAGAGCTAAATCATCTATCTTTTAAAATTTGATTTAAATAAGAAAAAAAATATCCAGCAGAAAAATAACAAAAGCAATAAAAAGAAAGGTATGAATGGGGAGGGAGGTTATCCCTGCATTTTCCCCTCATGGTTTTCTTCAAGTTTTTTTACTGCGGTTTTGAAGATTAGTACAGATTATATAGAATGTTACTCTCTTTATTTTAGCTATTAAAAAGGAAATTTAAGAAAATTATTGAATAAACAAAACAAAAAGGTAGAATACTGGTCAAATCTTACATAAAATAAATGAATAAGATATTATCTATAACAAACTTTTCCGGGATTAGATCACAAGAGAATGATGAAAATTATACTAAAAAATGATAATGAAATATGAGTTTTTGAATTATTTAGACAATGAGCATTTATTCAAGGAAACAGGGGAAAAGAAGTTTTAGAAAGTCAAGTGAGTGAGTGAGTGAGTGAATATTAACGTCCCACTGTTCAGCTACACATTAGGGTTTTGGGGACGGTCCACGTAATTTTGAACCATGGTCAAGTGACGTGGACGACACCTGAGCTGGCACCCACCTCTCCTAACTACCACACCACACCAACGGGAGGACGCTTGGGATCTCGACAGATTCTACGTTCATCGCTCTTCTACATGGTTTAGAAAATCAAAGTCTTCATTTAACTAGGCAGCGAATATTGCTTGAAAGAATTTTGAAATTATTATCGACGTTAGGAAACTATTTCTTCATATTTGTAATAAAAGTAATTCTTATAAGTCTGAGACTAATGATATATTCCAATTTTATATTTAACAATATATTTCAAATATACATTAAATATTTTGATTGCTATTCACATTGACAGAATTTATATTGTAAGGCATAAAATCTAAAATGTATTGGCCATTTAATCTAATCATGAAGTTTAAACCTTCTTATCTTTTCTCGTTCTGTATATATCATATCAAAAGCAAAGTAATTCTTAAATATTTAAAAACAAGAATAGGAATAGTTTGTAGAAGTGATTAGAAGTACCCAGCATAACTAAGTATATAGTTTTTATTTTCCATTTAAAAATAATCCAGATCAAAACTAAGTTTTTACCAAGGTTCCTCCAATGAAATGAATCAATCCCTTTTTTTTAATTCCAAACATGCTACTTCAATCTCAAACTGTCTACTTGATAAATAGACGGCATGTTACGAGAAGTAATATTAAAATGAGGTCTTCCTCACGTCAAATAAAATAGGTGCACTTTATACTGTTTTTTATATTCATAATCTTAATCAAGCATCTGGAGCAGAACGTACCCCAAGACATCTCTTCATCTTGTCCGACAGGCTTAACCATAACTACTATAAATATAATTCTCGAAAATCCCACCGTTCCATTTCTTGTTGAAGTTCCCCTGACCCACCGACCTTCCTCGTCAACTCAGTCATTGATCATTTTCAACGGAGCAAAGCCCCTTGTTGAACAATTTTTTTCTATCAGGTTGCTCTTTTTTACCTGTCAGGTTCCTCAGAGAAAGTGTGCGTGGAATAATGGTAAAGAAAATAGCGTGTCTGCTGGCGGTGTTTCTCAAAGAGGATTTAAGGTTATTTAGTACACTGTCGGTGCATTAACTCTGTCTGAGATTTTATGATGAGTGTATTTCTGGATGTTTTTCTTACTGAAATTCTTTTGATTGTGGATCAGGCGATGAGCTCAGATACAAAAAGTTCTGAATAAAAAGTCCTGAGTAGAATCGTCCGGCTTCGAAATCAAATTTCTTTCACAAAAAAAAATTGTTCAGTGTGAGAATATTGGAAAACATTGCTTTAATTCGATTTATTATACGTCTGAATAGGATAATTCGGACAAATAAATCCAAAGGAAAAATGAGAAACGAATCAAAAAGTATTTACATTTATATACAGTTAACACATAAGTGAAAGAATTTAATGCTAGATGAAAAGAATAATTTTTTCCCCAAATTTTATGAATATTTTTGAAGTTAATGAGATTTTCTTTATTGGAAGTGGGCTTCGTTATATGGAGAAAAGATCAAGTGATGAGGACGACACCTGGCACCACATTTCCACACCATACCAACGGGAGGACTTTAAGCCACGACAGATTTTAATTGCATCAGCTCCTTTATCGATGGGTCTTCAGTAGCACTAGTATTAGAACCAGCAATTCGACAAATCCAGTCACGTGTTTCCGGGCACGACCACTCGGCTACCTAGTCCAATTTAGGATCAAAAACTGCAGGTTGAACGTAATACAAGATTTCAGGGAAGTTGCCGTAAGAGTTCTCTTAAAATCGCTAAAAATTCTTGTAAACACCTATGCTTTCAGAAAATTACAAACCTACTTCTGATCTTGGTATTACATATATCTTTGCTATGTTACTGTCTGTCTTTAAAATAATAACATTTGTTGTTCTTTATAGGCTTCGCTGTTAATTTCATGGTCCAGAATCATCGAATTCATTCACCCTATGTCGTGGGCTTATAGACTAAATGAAACCTCAAATCAAAAGATCAAAATATCTTGCACCTCAGCAGAGAGGGTTGCCAAAGTATTATCTGATTAACTCTGTCACTAAGATATCATTTTTGCTCCGACCATCCATGGCCAAGTGGGTTAAGACGTCATCAAGGTTAAAGCCAAACTTGATTCTAGTAAAAAGTTTGCAAGTTCAGCAACTTTTCCACCTTCAACATATGATTATTTTTATTATTAACCTAAAAATATTTCCCTTCTACTTATATTTTCAAGAGTTTTTTACAATTTCATACACAAGTTTACGAAAAATTATTTTGATTTAATGATAATAAGCCACTTTTCTGATAATGTAAATTTAATAATATATATATGTTGTTGTTGTTGTTCCTAATGCCACATGTATGACGGTGTCAGATCGAGGTACACGGAATTTATTATATATATGGGATAAATGACGCATTCTGTATGAATATTATACAGGAACTACTTACACAGAAGTACTACACTTACTACAGAAGATCGTTCACTCTTTATGGAAACGATTTTGTAATTAATTTTCTCGTTTGCATTTTGAGATAAAACTTTGACATCTTGAGAATAAATGTCTGCTAAGGTTTTTTTTTATTGAAATATAAAATAAAAGATTCACTTTAAAAAGGGTCCCAAAAATAATGTATGACTCGAAGGTTAAGTAATTACGCTTTCCAAGGAGGAATATTCGTAACAACAAATTAAAAGTCAGTATAAAACTATCAGTTATTGCATTTATATATAGATATTTCTAATACATTAAATTTTAAAAAGGGACAAAACGTCTAGCAAATTATAAAAATGAAAATAGGACCATGAAACTTCCTCCTGAGACAGTTCAAACGCAGGCAATTATGAAGAAAGTGAAGTCTCTGATACTAAAAGAAAATCCACCGACTTAAATGCTAATTTCATTAAACTAGGAAGGTCTTCCGGCACTTTAATTAAAATAATCCATAAAGATTTAAAGTTCAAAAAGATGTTAAAGCCTAAAATTCGTCTCCTTTTTTTAAAAACATATTGCTGAAAGAAAGGCAAATTATAAAAAAAAAATTTAAAATCACATAGCTACTGAAAAATGGAAATTTGTTGTAACTTTCAGTGAAATATGGGTATATTTAAGTGACTGTAATAAAAGATCAATGTTCGATTGCTCCACTGACGAGAATGACTGTACGAAATGGCTTCGTCAGTCTAAAGATCCCAAAGGGGATTCATGATAGTTGCAGAATTTTCTAACAACGGCAAATTAAAAATTAAAAAAGCATCAAGTAAAGCAAAATTAATTCACTCTACTATCATAAAGATATTATAGAACCAATTTTTGAAGAAGAAATTTCAACCTTATATGGAGACTGATAAAGTCAAGCTTCATATGGACAAAGCCTCTAGTCACATGTCTAAATCAACCGGCACTTATTTAGCAAAGAAAGAATCAGAAACAGGAGTAAAGTCTATCCCATTTAAATTAAATATGTGTAAAATTATCCTACACTTCCGCAATGAGCATTTGTGCTTTCGAGTTATTAAAACGAGTCTTATTAGGAAAACAGCATCCAAGAACACAGAACGGACTTTGGAAAACGTTTTAAGAGGGATGTAGTATAATTTACGGGAAAATACTAAAAAAAGTTTACTTTCAGGAAAAATTCGGGCTAAGACTATTGCCAAGAATCATGGCTATCAGATAGAAGCAAATTTCCACAAAAAATATGGTATTTATTGATAAAAATTAACTATCGTTTCTATAAAGTGTGAGAGACCTTCTGTGTAGATTAGCTATTCTTAAGTAATACATTAAATAAAGCCTTACTGAGTGAAATATCATACTCTATGGGGAAAATATATAATTTGCTCCTATTATATGTTGCTAAAGCAAATATTTGTATATTTACCTAAAATTAACGAAAAATAAAAAAAAAGGTGGAAGAGGGTAAAAACATGGCGCATTTTTATTGCTTGAAATGTTTATTAAATGAAAAAGAAAATAGAAAATTTCCTTCACCCATAAATTATGAATCCCTGAAAAAATATAAACGCAACTCAGGTTTAGTCCTCGTCACTTGACCAAAGTTCAAAATTACGAGATCCGTTGCCACAATCTCTCATATTGCTTTAGGGTGAGAAGCAAATAAAAAAATCAAATCAATCAAGAACAAGGGTAAATTTAAACCAAGAAATATTATATCTTCTGCAGAGCATAAAGAGGAATTTATTTTGTTGAATAATTATTTTTGAAGAAAAGCTTAGACAAAATGAATTAGAAGAAATACTGATAAAGTAGATAATGAAAGCAATAATCATCTACTTTACTTAATAAGTTTTAGGTTCATCACACTGTGGTAATATTTAAACATAATATTTCTACATTACTTGTCACATCCGAAATGAAATACCAAGGACAATAGATATAAAACCCATATTTTTTAGAAAAATAACACGCAGTATAAAGGTGAAGCGATTGAAAATACGGACTTCCAAGAGGTGAGAAAGACGATGAAAGTATCATTTAGTACAGCCACCAAGCGATTTGAAATAAACGCTTCTAGACACATTGAATGAGAAATACTTTATATCTTGTTAGGGTATATCAGCCCATGCTGCCTTTATATACTACCAGAGCTGTTCTAATCTAGCAGTAAGTGATATATAGTGGGCATGCCATTTTTCAGTCGTCCACCAGACGTTTTCAACAGGTGATTGATTGACCGGGAGAAGAAATAGTCCAAGGCAGAGAGAGAGTAATGCAATCGGGTGAGCGAAGATGACTTGAATATTACGTATCACATGTAATCATTCATTAGAATATGGTCACCAGCAAATTTTAAAGATAAGGGAGGATAATAGTCTCCAAAATTTCAGAGATATAGCTATGGCTTGTCATTGTACCAGCAATGTGTACTGGTATGCAGAGGGACTGACATGCCCTTAAGTCTATTCAGCACTTGTCCAACGAGACTGGTGTAACCGGTGCCGTCGTTTCCTTTTGCTTTGTCAATTACACATCTACATCATCACTGTTGCATCCATCCGACACCATCACCAGCTTCTCGGAAGGATAATGAGCATTCTCTATAGACAACAATTCTTCTCCAATCGAACTCAGAAACTTGTTCGAATGATGCCAGTATTCTCTGTCGTGGCTTTTGCAGCTCACGTAAAACAGCCTCTTAAATAAATAAATAATTCCAGGAGTTCTAAACTTATTGTGTTCTCATTTTATTTGGTACCAGTTGTCGTACTACAGGCAGGGAAGATGTGCATATCCACTAAGATTCTAACCATTAACGTATCACATCGCAGTATGCACTCGAAAATTTCACATAGTTTGATTGAGAGTTTCTTTTTAGATGGATAGCAATGTATGCTTGTACAAATAGAATAACGTATCATTCACTTTAGCTACATCATTGACTAGTCAATAGTCTATTTTATAAATTTTTCCATAACACGTATCGGAAGTTTCTTTAAGTGAAAGAATAAAATAATAGCACAATTCTGACTATTTCTTTTCAAAGGGTACACTCCTCTCTTTAATTTTCATTCATAAAAATATACGTAAAGATTAGTTTTATTATTAATTACTTGGAGTATATTTTATCTTTGAAAACAAAAGGGTTTTATACAATTGCTAGTACGTCGAGATACCAGAACATAGTAATACGAAATATGGAGAAAATGTATTTTAAATTCTTTTTGAGTAAAAATGTTTTTTAAAAAAAATAATTAAAGCTGAAAAAAAGTCCAAAGAGGTTCCAAAATAGTAAAATAAATAAATAAATAAAATAAATCAAAAATAAAAATATGTGGAGAAAAGACATTAAAAATGTTTTCGAGTAAATGTTTTAAAATTCTTTTATTTCCATATATATCAAATATTAATTAAAATTTTAATCGAATTGAGATTCATGATATATCTAGCCCAAATGCGTTTTAAAAACATAACATGTTAAAGCATTTTTATGCGACTGTTTTACTGATTTTACATTGCGTACGTATTTTTAGTTATAATACTCTGATTTTGATGCAATGGCGAGATGAAAAGCTTATGTCATTAAAATATTTTGATCATATCATTATATAAATATTGATAGCACTGAAGACAATCATTCTGCATCATGAGAAGGTATATTGGCTCGTGTGTGTCATATCTTTAACATTTTTCAAGCTCTAAAATTAAGAAATATGTCGCAGCAGCCCACTAGGTATATCTAGTGTGATGTTTATTGAACTCACCAATCGTTATTATTACTTAGACTGTAAGTATTAATAAATGATAGAACTTAAGGTAAATTTATATAAATTTGAAAGCATTGATACCATTTATTGATTTAGCAAATGCAATAAATACTTTTTACTTTAGTTAAGCTTGATTTCTTCTATATGTATTTGTTGTAGAATTAAAATCAATTTATATTTCAATTTTAAAATAATATCTGGTAGGCATGCCCTTCAAAATATCACCCCATTTTTAAATTCAACAAATATGAATAAATATGTAAGTAAACCTTTCCTTAAGGTTTTGTTAAATGAATGTTTTAGACCGCTTATCAACTAAATCTTCATATTCTATTTAAAAAAAATGTACGAGGGATGATCAGAAAAATAGGTTACAAGCCGCAGCATTTGAAAACTACATATTGTGAAGAAATTTTATTTCCTCAGAATGGAGAAAAATGGCGGGTAGGTAGTGAAAGTTCCCAGACGGTTCAGGACGAAGGAAATGGAAAGTGCTTAGGAAATTGGTCTCGTTTGGAAGTGCGAGCCATGATCTGATGTTTATGGGCAAAGAATGTATCCGCATTTGAGGGCAGAGCAAAATGAGCAGACAACATGTAGTGAAATGGTGTCACTCTCTTCAATCAGGCAGACAGGATATCGAAAACCACAATATGACAGGGAGCGGCTGGCCAAGTTCTTCAACGACAGAAATCAACACGGCACGAATTGAAGAAATGATTCAAAATGATCGACGGGTAACTCTGAGTGAAATCTCGTCAGAATGGTAGCGTGCAGCATATCGTTTCTAATGTGCTCCGATATTCCAAAACATTGCTGTGAAAACATCCCCCGAGACCTGGCTCAAGTTGAACAGAGGCTTGATTTCTACCAAGATAGGTGAAACAAGTTGGTTCTACGTTCTGATAGATGCCTTTATAGACTTGGTGATTATGTCGAAATGTGATAGCCCCTTTCGTATTTTCGGTCTATTGTTAATAAATATTTCTTTATTCGACTTGTAACCTTTTTTTCTGATCACTCCTCGTATATAAAAATAAAACAGAAAATTCTCAGTTTTGAAAGAAACTTGATATTCGTTATCCTGAGAATATTGATGTTATTTTTCCAAATTTGAAACTTGTGTGGATCCACTAATTTAACACTAGAGTTTTGGGCGTTTTCCAAGTAGAACAATAATGCAATTTAGTCTTTCAGCATTGATGTCGTTCTAATGGAAATTTTTCTTTATAAAACCAGTGTCGTTGTAAAGACAGCGTGCAAATAAAATTCCTTTTATTATTTATGTATCTTTAATTTAATTTCTACAGTGCATTTTTTCTTGTGACTAAATTATAAAGAAATAAATAATTTACGTTACAATAAATATTTATACCAATAAGCTTAGAAATATGTTATTAAAACTTATTATATATAGCGTACGTCTCGTTAATTATCAGTTATGTTTAAGCGTTCAGATTTTTGTATTTAAGATTATTGTAAAATTAGATTATTTAAAAGATTATAAATTAAATGTGTTGTTTAGAAAAAAGGTTTGTGGGTAAACATAAAATTAGGTATGTTATAAGAGTATTTTAAATTTTTACACTTAAAATTTAAAAAAAAAATTTCTTTGATTAGTTCTATTATCTATACAATTTTGCAATGATATTGATGAGACTTTTGTGCATTGATAGGAAAAATAAAAGAGAGAGTGATTTCAAAATCAAAAATTTTTAATACTAAAGTATCGTGAGCTATACTTTATTTAACTTTTGAATTGAAACAGATTAAACAACATATTTTATAATATGCAAATATATATATATATATATATATTTGTAACTAAAGGTTATAAAGTAAAGCAAATGAAAAATATAAATTCTTTTAATTATATTTTTACTTTATTTATTCCTATTTTTTAAGTGAAAAAAAATCTCTATGTAACAATAATTTTACATTAAAATATTAAAACAAATGTATACTAATAAATTATTCCAATTATTAAACATGGTAATTTGATTCCATTTCTCAAGCTTAAATAAGAATAATCAATGTATACCAGAAACCAAAATAAATTCATCAAAAACACGCAAGGATTAAGTATTGAGGAATAGATTTGACAAGACTAAACTTTCTTATTTTTTCTCTCTCTCTCCTTGCTGCTACTGAACCATCAATCTGTCTAAGTTAACCATGCCTATTATTACAACTACATACGAAA
Organism: Trichonephila clavata; assembly: GCA_019973975.1. Classification (NCBI taxonomy): domain Eukaryota; kingdom Metazoa; phylum Arthropoda; class Arachnida; order Araneae; family Nephilidae; genus Trichonephila; species Trichonephila clavata. Next base: position 100,631 of record BMAO01005681.1, read on the forward strand.
AACGAAACGAAGAAGTAGTTAACTGAAAGATAATCATTTCGATAAAGACCCAGTTCACTGTAGGGGGGATGGATTAGCTCGAAAAAGTGGTGGTAGGGGGATGGTAGTATTATTAGTCGATCCCAGGTTGAAGCAGACCTATTTTTGACATCCCGGGAAAAGCCCCCGCCACAAACACAACGCTGCTGTAGCTATTATTGTCATCTGCAGTTTAAGTTGGTTACTAGGCTGTCTCATTGCTACTCTTTCGAATGGTTTATGTCGCTTTATTTTGATACGGAGATGTGTGTCCAGAATAAAAAGCTCTCTGGAGCATTCAAACCAAAGAAATTATTTTTTGAAATTATTTTTATCAATACTAATTAAAATAAAATGTTGGAAAAAATATAATAGATTATTTGGCTTTTATGGGATACTAAATGAGCGTAGACTTTTACTCTTATAAGATTTACTTTTAAAAGAGGAATCGAAATAATATGAAATAACACACGAAAGAAAATTAAATTGTTCTTTATCACACTGACCTTCATAAGACTCCTTTCATTTTAAATTAAAGCTAACAATTTTTTTCTCCTATAACAATGCTTAGAGTAAATATTTGCAAAATTTAAAAAAAAAAGTGTATTTGAGAAAATGGATTTTATTTGGAATATTTTTAGCACTGTAAGACAAATTTTCTTTCAAATGTTTTTTTAAAAAATATTTTAAAAATTATATTAATAGCCAGGAAACATATTGATATCATAAAGATATTTCTAAGTTATTATTTCATTAACAAAAGATTTAAATTATACTAAAGCAGAGAAAACCTTTTTATTCAAAATTGTTTTGCTAATAATAGATTATAACTTAAATTAAAAAATAGATCTCTTTAAGGAAAGTATAATAAAACTGCAGTAAAATTTTGAAAAAGTATTTAAGATATATCATTTTAAATACTTTCATGATTTGGATTTTTGCTATTTAAATAGGACAATCAAGAAAATATTAAACAAATAGAGACAGCTATTTACTTTGAAATAAGTAGTTTTTAATACTTAATATAGCATTTATTTACTATAATATAATACTGGTTAATTAAATACAAATAAGGTAATAAATGTTTAATAAAAGACTTATATTATATTTGATAAATAGGGGCTCGATGTGTGTGTGCATCTTCATTTTAATTCATTTATTTATTCTAAGACCCATCTTTTTTCTAAGTAAGCAAGTCATAAGTTTTTAAAGCAATATATTTGGTTAGCAATAACACACAAAAATGTTTACATGAAATGGTTTGGAAATTTTATAAATACATTCATTCATTAAATACAATATATTCATTCTAGGGGCAATTATTGGGTGCATGACATATTTTATTTTGCAGATGTTAGCTTTCATTAGAGAATTTTACCATCTACAAATAACAGTGACAGTTTGGAATCACGTTTGAATGCAGTATCATTAAATAAAGAAGACCCCTCAAATGACAAATAGAGTAATAATTAAACAAAAATATTAAACGTGCGTTTATTGTTACAGCTTGATTTCTACATGACAGCCTTGAACTCGTTCTATTAATGATTCCAAAGTGACGCTAATGTGAATGTGTCCGCCAAAACGAAACGCACCGTTTCTCAGTTTGTTTACATTCGAATGATGAATGTCATCCAGTCCTCATTTACGTGAGAAAATAAGACAAATATTTATAAAAGAACCACTCAATATTTCTCAGACAAAATCCAGTTGAAATGTGGTGGGACAGGACTTGGACATTTATCAAAATTTCGGATCTGCCGAAAAGAGTTTCCAGTATCACACGGCGCAGGGGTAGGATTTCTGGCAAAATGTGATCTGATGTTCGAAGGATAGCAAATGGCGACATTGTGACGGGAAATAGGCTTAGTTTTAAGAAAAAGGTATCTTATTTTTCTCCTCAAGTAATTAAGTTACGACATTTTTGTGTTATTTCGATTGAAATATGAAGAAAACCATTTCTGGTTTAATTACCTTGAACAATGAGCAGCTTCTAAATCCGCCATAAAATAAAATGTAAAGTTGATTTTACTGTAATTTTATTAAGACTGTGATTGCTGATATTTGAAAATTTTAAGTGGTTTTTTATTTGTTTCAATGTATTTCATGTAGTCTTTCTTTTTATGCAGGTTTCATTTTCATATGAAATTCTTTGAATTTGTTTATAGTTTAGAGTATTTATCGATTATTATATGAGATTTCAATGTGACTTTTCAGTAGCTATTCCATTATTCAAATTTCAAGATTCACTGTGAGTAATCATAACGTTTATTAAGTAAAACATAAACTTTCTTCTGTACAATTTTTAATTAAGTTTTTAAGAGAATTGTGAGATTTTTAAGTATAAATAATAAGTGTCGTGTGATAATGAATAAACGCACTTCTGTTTGATAGAAAGCTATTACTGATTGAAGATTAACCGAATAAAGAAGCATGCAACTTGGTAACGTGTGACGTTAGTTTTCGACGTTTGATTAATATATTTTTTTATCTAATTATTTTAAATTGTTTGACTTTTTATTTTAATTTATATTAGTTATGAACGAAAACAGCTGCTAAATGCACTAAAAAAGCAAGTAGAAAAACGACGAAAAGAATGTTGTTGAATTGTATTGATAAAGTTTTCATTTTAGTGTTAAGTTTTTTGTTTCTTTATGAAGAGTTTATTTCATTGTAGATTTCTTTTTTTACTCTCATTAAATTACAATTGACCATTCGCTAAAAATTAAGTATTTACTTCAGTCTGAAAATAAATGGTCAACAAAACGACCTCTAATTAAAAACGTTGAATAACCAAGTTGTAAAAATGCATGATTTTGTATTGCATGTGAGCAATAATTTTTCTTCCCCCCCCCCTGAAATTCTAGTTATGCAGAATTCTAGTTATGAAATTTTAATTATTCTTATTTTAAAAATTCAGTATCCTCTATCCACAACATTAAAATGCATGATTTCATTTTTATCTGTTTTCAAAAAGTATCGTGATTAAAGTTTTGAAATTTTTTTAGGGAAACAGAATAAATTGTAAATTTTACTAAATAAGCTTTGAGATTTTTTGTTTTAAAAAGAAACAAACTTAGAATCTTTTAAAATTAAGTCCTTTTAATGTTCAAATTAGTCTGCAATAAATAATTTCTGCCATTTAATTCGGTATAAAATACATATATACAGAAAATTTAACCATACATATTGATTTGTATCGAAGTCTGAAAATTAACGTTTTGAGATATATGAATTCTTACAGAAGTCCCGCAAGAATAAAACTTTCCAACTTCCTTATGTAATATTTTTTTATTCTTTTTCAATATTTTGTCCTTCCCCTGAAAGTATTTTGATTGAGATATTTTGCTGTACTAAACGCAAAATCGAATTTTTAACTCTTTAAGGTAATGAACTCCTTAAAAAAGGTTTTTCCAAAATGAATTATATTGAAAGATAACTGTCATATTAGAAGTAAATAGGGAAATATTGTATGCTGACAAGTTTAAATTTCAGAAAACTATAATATTATAAAAGTTTTATATCTAATGCTATTTAGTAAATCGCCTGTTAACGACTAACAATACAAAGGCAGAAAGAGAACATATAAAATTAAATCACTATGTACTTAACATTTTATGCGTATTATTTAATAAGTAAAAAAGGTGTTAAAGTAATGATATTTATAAGTAAAAAACTTTATTATTTTGAAAATTATTCAAATAAAAATTATTCCTTTGTTTCGGTTTGAACAAACTACATGAAGACAAATTTAATTCACCTATTCATTATGAAGTTTTCAACAATTAATTCAAATTACAATCTTAAAACATCATAATTAATTTAATTAATTTTTTGCACGCAAAATTTTTTTACATATTTCCATAACTTTAATTTAAAAAGTGTGTGTGTGTGTGCTTCCCTATAATATTTTCAATTTTATTTCTGCTTTGGAATTTTAAGAAATTAGTTAATTTATAAATTAAATAGTAAAAAAACCCTCGTCGAATTCATGGTCAGTTTGTATTTCTATAGCAAAGACTATACTAGGTCGCCTCGTAATGACTCTTTTCTTAAGATATCGAAGGTACTGCAGTATTATGTAATTTTAGAAATCTCTTGATAGTAAAATGTAGGATATTCAGTTTGTAGGACAAACCGTCATCTCTTGATTTAAAAGTAAAATGCTTTGTCAAAATGAAAAGATGTTTAAAACAGTTGCAGAAAGTTGTAAACATTTAACGATATATATATGTTTCTAGTAATTATGACTAGCAGCCTTCAGAAGTGAAACTAAGTAATTGGACTGTTTTTCTTAAAACCTTAAGAAATGATTATTCTTGTTCCTCCAAGCAAAACTTTTGAAACCGAATAATTTCAGATGTTCCTTTTTGTCTAAAAATATAAATAACTGAAATTATAAGCCGCGCATTTGTATTACTCCTCCCCCCTTCTTTAGTAAACTCTGATACTTATCTTTTTCATCTATATAAATTTATTTTCAAATTTCTTGTTAATATATGTTGTTGAATTCTACTTACGAGTTTTTGGCAAAAACGAGCTAGAATTTACCTTTGTGGCTTGTTCTAAAATAATAACTATATAACGAAATTACCATACTTTTTTTGCCACAACACTGTAAATTTTAATAAGTAAAAAATAACGAAGTATTGCAAAGGAAACAATACCTTCCATTTTCTTGAATTTTAATTGTTACTCTTCAATTTTATTCTTATAATCAAAAATTCAAATCTAAAACCAATTGGGTTCAGTATATTTTAAATTCATTGGAATCCAGTTACTGATTTTTTACGATAGTAGTTCAGTATGTGGTGCCAATAGCTTAAGGAAAGAGATTTTGTTGAATCTTCTATGCAGCAAAACCCCTACAATTGTACACTTTCTTTGGAAAAATCGAACCTTGAACTTCCGACCCATGAACTAGAAGTTGTGTACCGTAGCAGAACTAAGAAGATGGTGACTGTTTTCGAAAAAAGTGAATTCCGCATTAAAACCATAGATTATTTCAATTTAACCAAAGATTATTAAAAGATTTTAGAAAGCATGCCAAAACAAAAATCATTGAACAATTTTTTATGTAAAAAGAATTTTTAATGAGTAAAACGTTGTCAAACCGTCTCAATCTATACATTCCCGTTTTATAAATGAACAAATTGTGAACTCTTTCCACTTAAGTATGGGGTCCACCAAAGGATGAGACATTTTCTTAAAATATGCATTTAATTATGTCTATTTAATTACTGTCCAATTTGACCTAAGCTATGAGCTAAAATATTATTCTATCTCTACAATCTAAATATACTTATCAACGTAAGATCCTCAATAATAGTGCTGGTCCTTGAAGGGCCAGTCGGATCCTTACAACTTGAACTACGATGATTCCAATATTAACTTTTTAAACTAACTTCTTAGTTTCTGCTTTAGTTTCTTCCCTCTTAACTTGACTTTAAATAGTAACCTTCATTAAAATAAATCGCCATCCCCTTACAGAAAGAGGTTCTATACTTATATAAATCATAAAAAGTAATTTCCCCAGAGAATTTGTAAGAATCACGAATAGAGCCCGTTACAAAGTTATCGAAACTGTTTTTATAGTACTGAATTTTCTTTTAAGGTATCCGAACACGTTCGGAGTACTTTTTAACAAAATAGCATACTAAAGCATTATAAATGCTCCTTTAGGACTCAATACCAATAAATATTACTATTTAACTATCAAAATTTAAAATAAATTACCTGAATTTTACAAAAACCACAATTATAAGTGAAATTTTAGCAATATTTTTGAAAAACTTCAAAGCAGTTAGAGAAAAAAGTAATAAACATATATTAGTAAAAGTATTACGAAAACAAATTAGATGCATTTATCTAGAAAAAGTACTAAAATTTTAATTTTTTATTAAAATTTGAAAATTTTAGAGCTGATTGATTAAACATTATATAAAATGTTACATTTTTATGAGACCATTATTTAAATAACAAGCCATAACTCAAAAAGTATTCATACAATAAGAAACATTTTAATACATTCTCTAGAAAATAACGTAAATAACAGGTTTAAAAAGTTTTATAGAAACACATTCGTAATATTGTGAGTTATCAGACTCGCCTGATAGATTTTGAGCCATTTAAATGCCCACTTCTGGTAGATCAAAAACCCACTTCCGGTTTTTCTAACTTAATAAAATTGATTGTAACTTGGCCTCTAGGTAGTGTAGAAACAAAATAAAGTAATTTCGTTAGGTCAAAAGATAGCTCTATTCAATAAAATTAAAAAAAATATATCTGTCTTGACTGAATTGGGTCATTTTCAACGCGCGTGTTCGGATACCTTAAAATTATTTTATTTGTACTATGATAAAAAAAAACAAGCTTTCTAATCAAGAATATATCGAATACTATTAGATGTATAAAATCCTTTGACCAAGATTGCACAATTCCAACCAAAATTACGCTAATCCAAATACATTATTGGTACATATTATTGACGGAATATTGAATCGTTTGGTGACACTATTTTAGTTTAGCGGAAATGAACGATAAGATCTTATACATTTACGCAAATACTTGGTTAACTGTTGACTTGATGTGTAGCAAGAGAAATTTACAAAAAAAATCTATACTATATAAATATAAGGAAAAACTCATATATAATAATTCAATTTATATCGCTTCTATTTTAGACATGTCTCTAAAAGAAAAATAGTATTATAAAAAAAGATACGAGTTCAAATCAAGATAATAAAAATCTGATATGAAACTGTTACTGAGATTTCTACGAAACGTTTATTTATCCCAGTTTAAGGTTCCGAATGTCTGCTTAAACCGACGCTATGTCTCTCAATACAATTTACACGTGAATAAACAAACCATTTATAATTTTATGAGGTACTTTCCTACGATATTTAACATTCCTGGGATGATTGTAGTGGTCATTACACAGAATATTCTTCCTGTTGGAACGCTTTATACCCGGTGTCACACAAGAGAGTGAAATTGAGATAAAACGCGTTTTTGATGTGTCTAGTTATTTGTAAAGGTTTATTTTTATAGGTTCACGGTTGATTCAAGGTTTATTTGATTATATGTTTGGTGCAACTCGTGAGTATGATGTAATAATAGAACTACGGTATGAGTTTTATACTTTCCCGAATGTTGTTTGGTCCATGTCAAAGTAAATAGATAAATTTTACCGTTTATTGTTTCTCCATCTCCAAATGAATGCCATTATTTTAGTAAAGGTTACAAAAATAATTAATATATTATTTTTAGCTAGCTTTATTGATTTCAATTTTAATATTTTTGAGAATCTAATTAGTCCAACAGTCTTATTAATTAGTCCAACTTTTTCTTAAATCTTTCGTCTTAAATATGTTTGAAAAATTCCGAAATATTTTTAAAAAATTGCCCCGATTCACTAACATTCTGTTCAAAATCATTTACAAGTGTTACCTAGAATGAAATCTCTTTTCATTAAACTTTAAAGCATTAGGAATCGTAAATTTAACAAGAATGAAAATTAATAAAAATATTATTGCAGAAACAACACTAAATATGGGAAACGTCTTTCAGATAATAATATGACAAATATTACTAATATTTAATTGGGGTTTAAAAAAAGATTGCTGATATGAAACAGTTTTTTCAATCAGTTTAGGGAGAGGGAGATAAACATTTTTATTCACATTTAAATAAAGAAGAATGGCGATTTCTCAAAATTCGGAAATTATATAGTCATCCTAAAATCAATAAATCCTCCATCAAAAAGATGTGATTACTCTTTTGATATATTTACAACCAAACTTTTGGGGCTAAACTATGTTTAAATACAGTTATAATCAAAAGAAAGTTTAGATCCAAAAAATGCAGAATTCAATGAATTTCAAACATTATCAGCGTGTTGTCGATCTCATAGGAATAAACGGAAGATTAGGTATTTAAAATGAATGTTATCAGGTTTGATTAAATCTTATAAAAATCTCACCCGATAATATAATGGCCGATTAAAAAAAGTATTAAAAAAAGGAAAAATTCTGCCGTAAAATAAACATTTTCTTGATATATAATTTTTTTAATTAATTTTTGACTAGTTTCCTTATCAAAAAAAGCAAACGTTTTTCATCAAGATTGGTTCGTTGCCAGTTAATCTAAATTTTAAAGTTGAAAATATAAAATAGTAGCGATTTCATTTCTTAATGTTTTTGCAATTTTAATAAATTCAATTTTAGCCTTATATCTTTCCGAAGTTTTATCTGTACATGTACAAATTTTAACTAGGAGAACAATAAACAACAAATAGATTTAAAAGCTAATGTTTTAAATTCAAGTGAAAAAAATTCAAGAGATTGAAATTTCATCCTAATGCCATTGAGTCGGTTTCACTATTAAATACCGATGCTTGGTATTTGTTAACGTATGTTCCTATTTAGATACGAATTATCCAGTCGTTTAAAGAAAAGAGTAAAAACTTACAAATAAATCATCAGCCCAATTGCGAAATATTGTGGAAAAGTCTGTGAATATTTAAAATGCTTATTAAATTGCCTACCTATTTATAAAATTTCAGTTTTACATACCATTTAATAATTAAATTCAATGTTATTCCTGGAAAGGTATTTTGATGAATATCTTTTTTAATTTATTTTCTCTTAGCACTTTCTATCAACCTTTAACTGAAAATGTAAGCAAATCCAAGCAGTCAAAACAATATTTGGGAAAAAAGTTTTAAAATTTAACAATGATATAAATTAAGAAAACTATTCAACTTTAAAACCATTCATAGAGTTAAATTTAAATAATTAAAAACCAAAATTTATAGCAATTTTATTTATTTAGTTTGTACATTTTTATCTTGACTTTTTTTAGCAAGAATTGCAAAATTAAAATTTTTTTTTTTTTAATGCATTTTCCGACGGTTTCTTTATGTTAAATGAACGAATGCGCGTACTTAGTGTTATTCACTGTCTCTGTTTTATTCGCTCAGAAACGTGGTGTCATTCCGTCTACACGTTGCTTAAAACATTCGCAACGATAACAAACTAAAATGAATACAACATAACTATCTCACAAAGGAATATATTTTTAGTCTAACTTTGCAGTGTCTTCAAAATGAAAAAGGTAAATAACTAGAAAATGAGAGATATTTGTTTTAAGCCTAAAATAAAATAAGCAGTTTTAAAACTAGGAAGTTCTAATACGAAAAATAAAAAAAAAACGGGTTTCACCTTTTTTCACGGGTGTTACATAAAAGAACGGGTGTAAAAATGTGGTAACAAAACTATAGTTGAGAAGAGTTAACAATGAAAACTTTATTATTAAATACTCACGATAGACTCAAAATATGAGTTCTTATTCAGCGATGGATTCAGGTAAGTACAGATGTCGACTTTTAACTAATCCAGTGGACATTTATTAGACGTATTAAGTCTGATTTTTAAATTAAGAAAAGACTGGGATTGATTTTTTGTACTTAGTGTGCATTGAGATTCTATGAATAATTAAAGATGAACTAATGCGTATAAACCGTGGATAGAATTCTTTCTAAATATTTGAATCATACTTATTCTTATGCGCAATTTTTTCCTGTTTGGGTAATTCTATTTTAGCAAAATTACGTTTTCGTTTTTGGGAAAAGTGAGTAACACTTTGAAAAAAAAATTGATTATTTTGAAAAGAAACGTAAGAAAAATAGGAAAAGCAAAAATGAGTAAATATTTAGCTCCAGACATCAAGAAATTTGAACGTAAAAATAACACCTAAGAAAAAGAAATAAATAATTTTGCATAAAAGAGAGATTTGTAAGTTTGGATAGGTCGTCCACGCATTAAGATATACATATAAGTTTAGGAGAAAGCTGAATAGTCAAAAAGGGAATCTGCAGACCTAATTTTGCACTTCACACGAAATAAATTACATTAACACAAATAATTGTATACAATAAGCACTAAGAAAATTAATATTTTTGAGATGTTTTATGCGATATTTTCTATTCGATAATTGATCGACAAGAATGAAATATTATTAAATAAAATCTCACGTGACGCACAAGAACCAATTTATAATTTAATAAAGAGAGTAAAAATGATTATTTTTGTATGTGTTTGGGCTCATATGTATAAAAATAACTTATTTCCAACTCTGTTTCGACAAAAACAATGTAATTCATTTTAGACAATTCTGAGTACTCCAAGTACATATACACATAATTCTGTATTACATTCTAAAAAAAATCTTTAGTAAAATTAACTTTTTTTTTTTTACCGATGGCATATTTAGAAAAATGTTTTGTGCAAAATTTGCTGTTTTAGCAGCCAAGGGTCTATGTTATATACTATATATAAATAAAACGGTGGCACCAACATGCAGAAATAAATCTTTTCATGGGCATTAACATTTGTTCTACCTTCACTAGAAAAATATCAAGGGCACGTCGACATTTTTTAGTAGCTAAAGCAATAGATCTTGGTGTCTAATAATAAGAAGGAAATTCTCTTAAAGAATTCTTGAATGGAGGCCATCTTATGTATATTTTAAAACATTGATCATTAGTCTACAAGCTGTATTAATTTAGTAAAATTCCCCATCAGTTCTCCCTGTATAATAAATCAGAAAATTTACTGTTGTTAAAAGCGAAATCCATTTTAGTTGTAGGCCGTAGACTTAAATCACTTTTTTCTTCTATTTGTCAATTTTTGAATTTTTTACGAGATTTGGAAGGTTTTTTTTAGATATGATACTGCTTTATTGTATATAAATATCAGAGTCTGTAGTGATCTTAAATCTTCTTGATAGCTCTCATAATCCCTGTAGTATTAAGCCTTTTTAAAAAGAAACGAAAACGCTCGTCAGTTTTTCAGATTTCAATTAGTTTTTTAAAGTATAATAACACATTTTCTTTTTCAATGATTTTGCAAAAAAAAAAAAAAAAACTTCTGTAAATAATGATCTAAATTTGTTGCGTAATTAAAATTTGTTCAAAGCGTAAGTTCTATAATGTATCCTTACATATAAATTTTAGGATTTAGTATGTATCATGTTCTGGACAGTTAAAGGTCGGGATCTAAAAATGTAGTTTTTACGAATCTGGTACTATTCTTCAAGAGTATCAAATAATACGAGACTTATCACTCGTTTTGGATTGTTGTCATTTTAGGTTAAAATAAAAATAGAAAATGCAACTTGTTGGGAGAAAAGAGTATCTCTTCACAAAAGAGCACATAAGAGGTCGCTGAACTTTTCAACTTTTCTTGAAAATGGCATAAAGGGGTGTGGTTGAGAACCATCACGATGTTTCAATTTCAAAACTGTCATATGCGCAGATTGTCAAGTTGACAACCTGGCTGCTAATTAAAAAAATTCTGTGAAGTCCTATTTAAAAAAAGGGATGAGGGTAAACTTGGCTACAATTTCAGAAAGAGGAGTCTCTTTTTAAAGAGAAAAAGGGTAATGATGTGAGAGAAAGAATACTGTAATAAATCTACTAAATGACAGTTTCAGAGGCATAATAACGCAAGCAAAGTACTAGATGTAATACTTATACGAATCTAAAGTAACATATTCATTTAATGTCATATATTTAATTGATAGTACAATCAACCTTACGGAATTTCAAATTTGTATTCTTGTTTTTTGTGTAGTTTATGTATGCGTAGTTTAAGTGCTCATTCAACTAGAACCTGCCAGAATCAGTTAATTATCTCCCTAAGAATTTCCAGAGAGTCATTATTATTATTATTAAGTTATATAACGTTTTACAAGTATATTTTATAAATTTTTAGTATTGGTTTTTATTTTATTAGTAGTTTAAATAAATAAAAATAGCAGTTATATATAAATATTGCGTACAAAATGCGTGTTTATTTTAATTATTTTGATGTAATAACCCTATTAATGAAAATCTTTCATATATATGTTCAAAATTTAATATTTCCAATTTCAAAGGACTGTCACTTTTAGAATAATAGCTGATTTAAATTTCCTTTTATCCACTTTTTATTTAAAATTTCTAACTGAAAAAATTCATTTTAAATTTGTTTTAAGCAACAATTTTTTGAGTTTTAAAAAGGAGAGGTAACTACAGTGAATTTTGCACACTATTGCTTTTGATACACAATGCTGTCATCATAATTTTTCACTAAAATTATTTTTGTGCATCATTTTCTTGTTTGAAAATATATTGATGTAAAACAGTAAAAGTATTAATATTTTTAGAGGCACTAAGTGGTCTAGCTACCTAGAAATTGGTCTGCTTATCACTTTCCAAAAGTGTTTATATTACGCCTGCTTTCTCAAAAAATAAATTTAAAAAATATGCTAGACACCGATGAAAATTTTCTTTTTAATGTTTTAATAGATTCAGATTTTAAGTTAAAATTAAACATCTTATGGTTCAAAGTTGCAATCTGGATTACCAGTTCGGTTGCCACCCTCGTCATCTGACTGAGGTTTCTCCCCCCCCCCTCCTTTTTAGTTTCACATTATTTCTTTACCAATCTCAGTTTTAAATACTGGAGACGTGCTAGAAGATAAAGGTTCTATTTTTATTTTTTGTTTTAAAAGATTTTTAAATGAGAAAAAATTTAAAATTTTGGAAATTTTTAAGTAGAATATTTTAGTGATTTCCCACTTATTCAAGGTTTTTATTTTTAAAAGTGTTACACATGTATATTTATAAGCTTGATACGATGCGAGAATAAAAAAGATTTATCTAATGTTTTGAAATCCTATAAGGAAATAATACAAAGAAAATATTTTAAAACCGAAGCAGTATATAACTTGTTGCAAAATGGGTATCCTGGATGGGATGTGAATCGTCTTTTTTTTCAACCTTATTTCTGAAAAATATCATTCTTTTCTAATTAAAACAAAACTGATTTATGTTAAATTTATCTCAATTATTATATTTGCTTGATGACTCTAAGTTTAAATATGAACTTCAAGATAAGTTAAATTACACTGAAATTTTTAAGAACTTTAGTAACTGTTTCCTTATGGATGAATATTAATTATTTAAAAATTTTTCTCTTAGAATGAAGACTAGTAAGGTTTATGACTAGTTAATGTTGGATATGTTTACAGTTAAGTAAATAAAACATTTTATTAATACTAATGTAAAAAATTTAAGAGATATGTAGACAGTAACCCATTTTGGAAATATTTAATTCTGTGTAATACATCCTTAAACGAACTTGATAGAAAGTCGCCATTAAGCAACTAAACAATAATCACTCATCAATAAATTAAAATATTGGAAAAATATACTATTTAAGTTTGTTTTATTAATACTTAATTTTTTTAAAAAAATTATTACTAAAGATAATAAGTTTAAAAATGTATAAATGTATTTAAATATTAAAGAAACAAATTCTTTCTTTCCCATCATAATATAGAAAAGCATTTTTTTTCCTAAAATTTTTGGAAAGGTATCCTTTGATGAGTTTCAGTTATCATGATCGTTTATTTCCTTAACATTAATCTCATTTATTTTCAAAATTTTAAAATGCTCTTACTGCGTTTCTTTTTATTAGTCGAAGCTTCTTAAAGCAGATCTCGTTATATTTTAAGTTCTAAATGCTAACGACTCCAATTCTTAGAACGATAAATCAAAATTTTTAAAGAAAATCAGCATTTCTTCAGAGAATAAATGTCTTTAATTTTTTTATCAAGTTATGGTGACGTAGTGGGGCGGTGCGAGTGTCACAAAGAAAACCCGACAAAAGCGTTTCGAAATTTTGCTTTCAAGAAATGTGGTTAAGATATTTTTAGAACAAGAATGACTACTTCGGCGGCTTACCTACGTTTTACAACGTAGTCAACAAATGCAGAGACATAAAATGCTATTCCACGATAAATAACTAGAGCGAAGAATCTATTTTTTTTAACAAAAAAACTCTTTCAGTTTTAGTTTCAAATACTTTGAAGAACTTCTCGTAACTTTACTTTGGGTAATGTATATCTGGATATTCTTCCATTTATGAAAAAAAGTTATGTGTAATGATTTGAATATATTTAAACAAGTTTAATAATGATTAAATTTTTGCATATTATGTAGTTAAATAATCTAGCAATTTAATTAGAAAACCCAACAAGTTTTTGGCTACTTTTCATCCAATCAGAATTTACTAGAAAACTAATTTTCTCAAAGTAGAAACGTTATAAAAAACATTGGTAGAACGAAATGTTAGTGTTCCTTTTTGCATGCAATCCATGCATTTTCAAATAAAAAGAGTGATTTTCGTATATTATACATAAGCACAGTTTATAAGAATTTCAGCTTTTAAAATGAAACATATATTCATTCAACCCCTTGATTTTATTTTTTAAACAGACGAATTATACCCATACAGATCACTTAACAATCGTTGCTATTTGATAGTCTACACCAGAGTCAACAAAACAATTAAGTGCTATTTGAAATTGATATAACAGCTTATTGTGTGTCTTGCTTCGCTAATTGATTCAGGAAGCTTATTTTTATAAAAGGATTTTTTAAAGTTTTCTACATTATAATAATTAAAATTTACGTAATATCAAATGCTTTAATTTTGTGTTATTTAAAATGTAGTATGAAAATTACAAAATAATGAAAAAGGAAGTTCTTTATTCTTTACCAAGCTAAACTAATTAAAAACATACCTTGAATATATACAAGCGATTTTATATCTTTAAGAAAAGAAAAAAAAATTCAATAATGTTTTATGTTGTTGTTGTTGTCGTGTATGACAAAGTGCAAAGGTGTATATAACAAAATAAAGATATAGAACAAAATAAAGATATAGAAATGAGTCAAATATTGCCAAAGACGTGAATCACTGCCGTTGCAACATCCATGGCACGATCCGAGTATGGGATGTCTATGCTGTAGTCATTGTCTATTTTAAAAAGAACACCAACAATGGAAGGACAGTTAAAAAGCTGTTTAGGATCCAGTTTCTTGCCTGGGCAGTGCCTGCATTCCACATATGATCTGGATCCATCAGGCAGAATCTTCAGCCCTTAAAATGTTTTGTCCTTAGTCTGGTTATTATTGTTGTAATTTCTCGGCTATAATCATGTTTTATAAAATAAGTATTAATATTTTCAACCCATAATAAACTCAGTAAAATAAAGAATTTTCTTGTAGAATAAAAAAATTGTAAATAATTTGCTAAACAACTTTATCAAATAAGATGTTACATGATTTTCAAAAAAAAAGAACATATTTAATGCTTAAAGAAAAATGTAAGAAATCAATTACGAATAATATAGTTCATGAATAAGAAAATATTTAAAGTAAGAACAAGTAAAATATTAGTTCCGTTTGAGTGAAATAAAATGAATAATGAATACGAACAAAATAAGAATAAAATTTCAATTTCCAAACATATTAAGGTATAAAATTTGTAGAATTAATAATCTATTGCAGAAAAAGGCGTTCTCCCTTCAATCAATATTTCATATTGCGAACATAAAATAGTGAAATACGCTAACAGCTTTTTAAATTTTTTTTCATTGCCCAATACAAAAAAAAATCTTTACTTTAGCAAAGCAAAGCAGAAATTATTCCCCTGTTTCCGTTGAAAAGACAATTCTATTTTAAATTTGTGAAAAGAATCACTGCAAAGTAATTAATAAAACAGCTTTCTCGGTTTATTCTTAGTCACCTATAATTACATGAAATTTTTTATTTGTATAGATGAAAATCTCTCTAATCTGTAGAAATGAGCAAGTATTAAATTAGTGAATTATCAAACAATATTTATATTAGTAAAAATTAATATTAATGGCATAGAAATACATCAGAATATTCATTCTTTTTTACTCTCATCACGTTATTGCATCTACTGTCATTCTAGTAGATTATGAACTAGTACACTATCAAATAGACTATTAAATTGTTATGCAATTTAAATGTTGTTGTCGAATGAAAGTAACATAT
The DNA here is from genome assembly GCA_019973975.1 of Trichonephila clavata. Taxonomy (NCBI): domain Eukaryota; kingdom Metazoa; phylum Arthropoda; class Arachnida; order Araneae; family Nephilidae; genus Trichonephila; species Trichonephila clavata. Next base: position 116,565 of record BMAO01005681.1, read on the forward strand.
AAACACTCGCAATAGTTTCAACTGCCTGAAAATAGAAAATAATATGAAATTCAATTATTTTCCAATTTTAATGTTAAAATATTTTAAGTCCATTTATGTTGATAAAATATCCGAATGATTGAAATTAAATAAAAAATAGTTAAGTTTGCTTAACTTAGGAAACAAATTCGTATGCTTAAATTAAAAAAAATCATGACTATGTATTGAAAATTATCACAAGAACTCGTTAATTAATCATATTTTTCACTTTTATTTTTTTTAAAGATATGTTTTTGATTTTTTAAGCGTGTTTTTCACATTACGAGATTTATTAAATGTATTGTTATGCATAAAAATCAACATAGAATTTTTCTATCATTACTTTGATTATAAAAGCGTCATTTTTTAATTTCTTCTAAGAATAATATTATTCAAAAAAAGTCAAGAATTCTTATATCATTGAAAGAAAATGAAGCTACTCACCTAAGTTCCAATTAAACCTCATTCAATGAGTTTACCACACTAAGTATGGCTTATCCATGCATAAAACTGATCCACAAAATATGAATCGATTAATAATCCATTTCAGTTTTTTTCCCTTTTTCTACGATTGCGCATAGAAAATACTTGAAAAGTTATTGCGATTCTAAGCATTTTTAGGATTCAAAAGCAATAAAAAATTTCGAAAATAAAGTAAAACACAGAAGAGAATTCTAATTTATCAAAAATAAGGAAAAAGCAATATTCCACTTTAACTGATTGCCAACACGTTCTATAAAGTTTAATGCAGATAGAGTTTTAATCATTTGATATCTTAACACTATCGTCTGCACTTAAGAAAATTAAAAGTTTTTAATAATTGTAGAATATTAAAATATAAAATCGTTTAGTTGAAAAATAAAGAAAAATAATTTCTATGGTTTTAAGAAATTATTTCAGGATTTTTTATTTCAAATATTTCGCAACACAAAAATATTCATACCATTAAATATTAATAAAAAATCATATCAGTTTCCAAATGTTAAATATTTTAAATCACTGTTTATTTTTTTTCTTTACCTGTTTATTTTCTTTACTTTATTCTTATGATAAAATTTTTTGGGCAGCACATAGTGCTTAGATTTGTGTCTGATAATGGATTAACGTATTATCTTTAACTTGATAAAACTTTTATTAATTAACATAAAATGAAATATCACTTTATTTCATAAATTGCAACTTTACATACTAATGAAGAAACGTAAATTATTTAATAAGCAAATATTTGTGCATAAACATTTACTGATTTTAAAACATTACAATGAAAGCTACTATCGACCAGCCGTTCTGAATTTTTAAATGTATGAAAGCCTACAAAATTTCTTTAAAAATCTGAAAACCAAAATGTGAGACTTTAAGATTTGAATTCGAGTATTTTCAAAAATCAATGGGAAAAATGTAATTTTATCAAAATCTACTAAATCTCTCGCTTTTTACCGATGCACTTCATGGAATTCAAATATATGCAACAGCTTAAAATAGAAGGAAGTTTAAATTCCATTGGTTTAACATTATATTCACGAGTTCAAAAGGATGGACCAACTGGAGTCATAATAATTAATATTAGAAGTAGAAAAGCTAATAAAACAGGAACTTGATATGTTTTTTACTTGGTAATATCCTTATTTAGAGCTTAAGATTTTAATCGAACCTACTTGTTTTTATAACATTAAGAAAAAGTAATCTATATTTTTTCAAAAATGTATAATTTAATCCGAAGACCAATGGGTGAGTGTTCTTTTCCATTTGTTTAAAAAATTAAAGATGAGCTATTATTACAGTAATAAATTTTAACATTTTAGGTAATGTCAAATTTTATTGCTAATCTATTTGGTTTAGTACAAGCCGAAAAAGAATGGAAAATGACGTCTTTTTAAAGGAATGCCAACCTCACAAAATAAATATCTTCATTTTCTTTAATTTCATGTATTTGTTTTTGAGTTTTTAATAAAATTCTGTAGCGAAAATTCCCCAGTTACAATCACAGCTTTCAACATGCCTTTAACACGTCTCGATGTATATGCGCTCAAGTTTTCTAACAACTAACACATCAATAAGAATTACTAAAAACATTGAAGAGCTGGAATTATTAATAAATGATTTATCATGGAAAGGAAATTGAACCAAAATATTTCAGCTTTCTGATGCTTAAGTTGTCTGCATATAAAACATTTAATTCATTTAATGAAACATAAAACTATGTCTATCAGAAAACTGAACCGATTAAAAGTACATAAATACAGAAGGTCGTTCACACTTTATGGAAACGATATTGATAGTTAATTGTTATCAATAAATACCATATTTTTTGTGGAAATTTGCTTCTATCTGATAGCCATGATTCTTGATAATAGCTCTAACCCTAATTTTTCATGAAAGTAAACCTTTTTTTAGTACTGTCATGCAAATTTTACTCCATCCCTCTGGAACCGTTTTCCAAAGCCCGTTCTGTGTTCTTGGATGCTGCTTTCCTAATAAGACTCGTTTAAATAAATCGAAAGTACAAATGTTCATTGTGGACGCGTAGAGTTATTTTACACATATTTAACCAAATGGGATACTTTACTCCTGTTTCTGATTCTTTCTTTGCTAAATAAGTGGCAGTTGATTTAGACATGTGATTAGAGGCTTTGTCCATATGAAGCTTGACTTTATCAATGTCCCTTCCATATAAAGTTGAAATTTCTTCTTCAAAAATTGGTCCTGCTGATAGTAGAGTGAATTAATTTTGCTTTACTTGATACTTTTTTAATTTTAAATTTGCCGTTGTTAGAAAATTCTACAAGTATCATGAATCCCCTTTGGGAACTTTACTGTACACTGACGAAGCCATTTTCGTACAGTCATTCTCGTCAATTGAACAATAGAATATTGATCTTCTTTTATTACAGTTTCTTTAATATACCCATATTTCATCGAGAGTTACTACAAATTTCCATTTTTCAGCAGCTAGGTGTTTTTTACATAATTTTCTATAATTTGCTTTTCTTTCAACAATATGTTTTTAAAAAAGGAGACGAATTTTAGGCTTAAACATCTTTTTGAACTTTAAATCTTTATGAATGATTTTAATTAAAGTGCCGGAATACCTTCCTAGTTTCAATGAAATTAGCATTTCAGTCGGCGGATTTTCTTTTAGGAACAGAGACTTCACTTTCTTCATAATTGCCTGCGTTTGAACTGTCTTAGGAGAAAGTTTCATGGTCATGTTTTCATTTTTACTTTTTGCTGGACATTATTCCCCCTTTTTAAAATTTTATATATTATAAATACCTTTGATTAAAATGCAATAACCGATAGTTTTACACCTCTTTTTAATTTGTTGATACGGATATTTCTCCTTGGAAAATACAATTACGTAACCTTCGAGCCATGTATCATTTTTAGGGGCCCTTTTTAATATAAATCTTTCATTTTTACGTTCCAATCAAAAGAAAAACTATTCTGAAGTTGCCAAAGTTTTATCTCAAAACGCAAACGAAAAAATGGATAACAAAATCGTTACTATAAAGTGTGTACGACTTTCTGTATGCGTATTTTCATAATTTCTTGCTTAAATTTATATAAAACGTATTATATACTTTTATTTCAGTTTCCAAATTTTTTATAATATTAAATTTATCGCTATTCATTTTTAGTTCTAGAATATAAAACAATTTAAAAGAAGCTTGATCTGACTGAATTACATGAAAAATATTTCGTAGTGCCTTTACTCGAATCCAAATCACTTGTTTTAAAGTACAAGTGATTTGTTTGTAAAAAACAGATCTCTGAACAGATCACTGTTTGTAAAAAACAGATCACTGAACAGATCACTGTTTGTAAAAAACAGATCACTGTATATTAAAACAGAAATTCAGTTTTAAAATACAGATAGTACAGATGTTGCAGTTAATACAAATAACTTAATATAAAATTTAATTCCTTTAACTAGGGAATAATCGCATTGCAAACAACTATTAGAACTATATTTTTCAATTCACCAAGACAAGAATAGTTAGAATTTGCGTTTGTTTATAGCTCTTCGATAAAGTATGCATTCATTAATAGACATTTTCTAAAAAAAATATTATAAAATGATAAATGGCATCGAGAGATATATAGATCTTATTTGTAAGCACCTTTTTATTTGTGATTGGAAATCAATAAAAAAGGTAAATGGTAATCAGAAATTTAGAATCTTTAAAGATATATTAAATTTTTATAAAATTCACCTTACATGGTAGTGGACAGACAACACTATGATAATAAATGATATAATTTACAAGTAAAAAAAGATCAAAGATATTTCTGCAAAAATAACCCGTTCAAATAACAGACTTTCAGAAAAATTAATCGCTGTTTAGAAAAGAACATTTTTTCCGATTTTTAGCATGCTCATTAAATCCTCCTAAATGATGCACAATAATACACGTAATTTTTTGTGCATAAAAATTTGATGTAATTTAATTAGAATTACGTATTTAGGTAAGATGTTTGTGAGAGTACTTTATTATAATAAATTATTGCTGATGTTCTGGCATTGTTATGTTAATTATTGAAGTATAGTTTTCCCCCTATATATTCATTAGATAAAATTTTAATAGAAATAACTTAAAATGGTAAGTTTTGTTTTTGAACAATTTGACAGTAAACACTATCTTTGAGTCTGTTTCTTAGTTTCAAGTATTGGTAAATAAAGTTTCTTATAAGGATTTTAAAAGAGGGGATAGTGAATTAAAAAAAATATCATAAAAAATTTCGTAAATTTTTCTTTATCTCATAACTATGACTCATAGAGTTATGACATAAAAATAAAAGTTTCTTTTTAAAACGAATTGTGCAAAATTCTAAGAATTCATTTAATTTGAAAAATGAACAAAAAATAAAATAATGAAAGCGAAAAAAAGTTGAAATGATGGTGATTGGAACATTATCTAACAATTATATCTGGTAAAAATTTGAAATCTCAACCGTTTTACACCTGCCATTTTTACACAAGTAATGCGCGCAAGAATTTTTTTTATATTTAAAATAAAACGATTCAACACCTTTTGTTAAATTTGTTTCAACGAAATTAAAGTCGACTTCAGTTATATCCAAGCCTATCCATAATTCATCTTTTTATCTAAAACGGTATTTTTTTAAGAAAAAAAAATATAGAAAGAATTCAACTTCCCTCTACGGTTACGGTGAGGGGAAACGAAAAGGGATTTATGTTTATTATTCCTTCTCATATGATCTAAATATTACATTTTTACTGAATATTATTATTATTGCTGGCTTGAAAATTATGTGCAAAATAATGTAAGTAACGAAGTGAGATCAAATGATATAAATAAAAACTCAAAATTTAAGAAAGAGAAAGGAAGTAGAGTACTTCTAAGTTTAGCAGTAAATAGTACTGATCATCATTAACAATTTTTTGTTGTTCGTTTCAAAACACTACAAAATGAAATTAATTATCTTTTGAACTACTGTAGAAGATGTGTGTGAAAAAAGAAATCAGTATTTATAAAACAATAATAATTTACGCATTTCATTGAACACAGAAGAAAAAGAAACCTTTTGACATTTTATAAAACACATAATCTGAAAAATTTATTTATTTTTTAAGTTATATATTATGTAATTAAAGAGAAGACTAAACTTTTCTTTGCGGAAAATCAATGATTGAAATCTTGAAAGCATTTTCTTTTCTTAAGAGATGTTTCGTCAGCCAGAATCCATTGTGTTGACATAGCATGATGTCAGATAATTTATAAAACATAAAAGTAAATCAATCATGAGGAATTAAATAAATTGGCATTTGGTGTAAATCAAAATTTTTAAACGTGATTCGTCACGACAAAGGAGAATTTATACTTAATCATACTTCATATGAAGAGGTTCAAAAGTAATACAGATTACCTTTTAAAGAATAATATATTTTGCTTCCCTTATTTCAGAGAGAAACACAAAAAAGAAATCAAAATAAAATGTAATAAAGTCTATCTGCTGGATGGCTTAGTGGTAGCATGCCCACCTCCTCAGAAAAAAGTTGCGGGTTCGATCCCGGCTAGATTCGATGGATTTTTCTGTATACGAAATTCGTAGGCACGAATGTCATATGATTATGTGGCATGTAAAAGATCCCTTGAGTATCAATTTGTCTCTTTTACTCTCGGTAATATTTAGCATTCTGCGTGAGCTTTTATTAAAATTAAGTCAAAATAGGGTAGCAAGAGCCACCAACAGATGGTGTCACTACTGAATGGATCTCCCACTTTTGAGATTTGGCTTGCACGCCAAAATACAGCCCATTTAAGAAAAAAAAATGTAATCATGTTTCGCAGTATATGCTTCTATAATCTTTTTTATCAGTTTAACAAAAAACGGCTTTTTGTAGGAAAAAAAACCCTGATTAGAGGATTTACATCTACAAAAGAAGCTAAACTACAATGGTTTTCTAAACCGTTAGTTGCAGTATGCTAAGCTCTCAGATTAAAATATATTTTATTTCTTCATGCCATTTATAACACATTTTTCATGTGTTTCGGTTATTTTAATCAAGATAAATTTATGTAATAGAATAACAGGATCAATATTTCACTATTTTTAGACAAGAAACTACCATTTATCGATGAAATTAATTTCACTATTTTGAAGAAGATTTTCAAGCTATGAAAATTGAATTATTCTTCCTGCTATAAGACCTGTTTTCCGTAGATACTTTTAACAGACGATTATTGTCAGTTAAGATATAGAGAGAGACTTGAAACATTTTGATTCGTGATGCTGAAATTTGGAGAACAAGATTCACATCTCATCTTAATCATCTAAAATTTATGTGGCTTATTCGCCTGTTACTCATTTTATCATTCTAGCGGAATGTTAATTCAATAAAATTGGAAGCATTCCTAATTGGATATATATACATTCCTAGATGAGTAAGAAGCAAATGAGAAAACATGTTTGTAAATTTTTCTACCTGCTATAAAGGAATTTTTGTGCAAGGTTTTGCACTTTAAGTGATTTTATTTATTTACATATTTTGTGGAGCTGTTGCCATACAAGAGTTAACCTATAATATCGTTGCCAAACTTTAGAACAAAAAATTGCACAAAATTGCTACTTATTAGTAGTTTTTGCAGTACATTAATCAATTGTAAACTTAGTGACTGGATGAAACATTTCATAAATTCCAAACACCAGCGTTCTAGGAAAAGCTCGCGGTGAACCGATACTATGAGAATTCGAATCAACTAATGAGTGCTCCCTCAAGACAATGGTTCGAAAAACCACTCCGAAATAATCATTCGACTGTAATAATAGAATTAGAGATCGGGAAGAAGGACCTAAATTTAGATCACAGCTCGTGTGCGTGACGTTGTGCCTGTCAGTTTGCCTGTTCTCAGGGTCTCTGTTGACGTAAGTCTATAGCAGGCGCAGACTCTTTGGGATTTGCGCCTTTCTCAGAAAAGAAAAAAGATATCGCATCAGATTGGGCTTCAAAGACGAAAGTGAGAACTTTAAAGAGAAATTTCGGATGCTATGGTGCGAGAAATTCAGGCACAAATACTTGGATCAAAAGATAACCCCTTATATAGATTATTCTTGTAAAATCAAACAATAGTGATAATGCTAAACACGGATTCTGATTTGTTGTGCTTTTATACAATTTGCATATTTGATTGCGGTTGATTTCTAAATATTAGCTATTAAGACTAAAGGAAAACAGTAACAAGTGTAGCTTAGTAAAGTAAAGAAAAAACAGTCACACATGTAAGAAATCATAATGTTTTTGACGGTCTTTTTAAAAAATTAAAATAGTATTTCTATAAATTTATATGAAAATTTAATTTAGCATAAACTATTATTTAATGACTTTTAATCGTTATTACGATTAAACATAGACTGATATTTAAAGGACTCCCAACATATCTATGAAATTATCAATGTACTTTTGTGTGCATAATTACACGCATAGTTACAAACTACCAAAAATCATGGAATAATTCTTATAACGTGTGAGACCTTTCTTTACGCTGCTACAACTTGTCACGGCAAAGGATATATGAAAACTCCCCTGAAGAAATATCTAGCCATGCTGCCTTTGCAGTCGCGTCCATAATTGGGAAAGAATGGCCGATGCAGGACTCTATGCAAGAGCTGATTATTTGATCATGCCGCATGTTTTATGAGATTCATGTATGGTAATATAAGATGAAATCATTAGTTAAAACTATCCAGAATGTTCTCAATCAAATTGTGAATGATTTTGATTCGGCGAAATGGTGCATTGTCATCCAAGAAAATTTTCTTTTTTTTCGGGGGGGGGGGCACTCTACATGAAATACTAGAATTGTAGCAAATAGTCTCAAAGTCACTAAACATAACCGTTTCCAGCTCATTGATTCTGTTTGATTTGAGGACAGCCCACATTCCATGTGGAATGAGTGAGTGAGTGAATGAATATTAACGTCGCACTGTTCAACTACACAAAGACTTATGGAGACGAACTTCGTAATTTTAAACCATGGTCAAGTGACGCGAACGACACCTGACCTAGCACCCCCTCTAATTAACTACCACACTACACAAACCGGAGGATGTTTGAGCTCACGACATTTAACGTGCATCGCGCCCCTACACGGCGGGTCTTCAGTGGTACTGGGCTCGCTCATGACACGCTAGCCATCATCCGATACCTTGACCACTTGACTACCGCGGCCATTTCCATGTGGAAGCAGTCTACTCTATTCTATAGCCCACACCAGCTTTCATACAGCATGATGTTAACAAATTGATTCCATGACCTCGTGGAGTCTGTACCCGTCTCTAACCGTACCCTCTGCTCCTACCAACGGGAATCATGATTCATTTAACCCAGGGGTCGGCAACCTGTGGCACAACTCTTAGTGGCACTCTGCACTACTCAACAAATTTGTCAACTTTTTAATGGATAGAAGTTGATAAATTTTCAATGGACCTTATTTGACAAACATCTCCAGAATTATGGACAGTTACAGAATTATAAAAAAAATTGGCAGTTATAGAGACTGCCGATAGAAGTGAAAACTTAGAACTTTTAGTATTAAAATTTGAAGTTTAATAATGTTTGAATTAAAATTATCAACATCAATCTGGTTTACACATCTATTGACACTCCGAGCAATAACTAAATGCATGTTTATATGGTTTTTTATTATTCAAATATATTACAGGCTGTACAAGATCAAATATAAATATACAAAATATAAACAACATAAATATACATATATAAATGTACAAAATATAAATACAATTCAATTGAAATAACAATGAATATACAATCATATTATTTATGGATAGTATTTGTATTTACTTAAATTTCAATGTACTTGATTTTTAACATTATTTTAATTGTTTGCATCATTGTCATCATTAATTTCAACAATACTTAGACTTTTTGCACTTTCAATTATTACATTTTGTTCTAAAAGAGATACAATAGGCTTCTGGTAACTAAAGTAAGAAAGGAAAATGTTTGATTCAAATTTATCTAAGTATCGTGCGTGTGTGTGTGTGTGTAAAAACCGCATCGATCGTCGTTTTATATTTTGTAGTATTGAGTTTTCGACCATTGGACATATTTAAATTAAGTGTTTCATTCAGAAATTCAATTAGTGGTAGATTTTTATCATCTGAAAAGTTAATATTGAAGTCTCCCCTTAAAATCACCGGAACATTATCATATTTTTTGCCAAATCTTTTTTCGAGTATTTCAGAACCTTCTTTTGTATAAATCATCACATTTTCGAATGAAAATTGTTGTATCTGTATCATAGATTTTCAATGTGAAATATAAACGACAGCCACACATTAATATGTATTGCCCATTCTCGGAATCGCAACGAGCAATGCACAGTATATACACATTTTGAACTTTTCCCTAAATCCATTCAATTTCACTTATAAGATATACACAGCACTATACGTCAGCTGTATAGCTACAGATATACTGCTATAAGCATGTCGGTGACGCGAACGCACGAGATTTCACCCATTTAAAAAGTGTCTAAGGCGAACAGCATACTGCGCGTGCGCCAGTCAGAGCATGTCGGTGACGCAAACTCATAAGATTTTCTCCTACCAAAAAGTGCCCAACGCCGCTAAAGAAGTTTTCACTTCAAAAACTGAAGAGATAAATTTACAGCTATTCTGTAAATTATTAAATACCATTGCTCGAAATATTTAATTGTTTGAAGAAAGAAAATGCAAGTACTCTGCTCTCAGCTTTTGGTGTTACATATCTAAGTAAAAAAACCTTTCCTTATATAAAAAATATATCGAGTCCACAAAGAAATTGTTTAACAACTAAATGCTGAAAATCGTGTCAAATTGAAAGCCACAAATTATACTCTCCGAACATCAGCACCTACCCAGTTTGAGTATTTTAAGCCCAAGCAGAGATCCAACAAACATCGGTGTCTCTACTCGGCTACAATTCATTGAAAAAGGTCATTTTTTTTTAAATGTAAAAGTCAAAACAAGTGTTTCCTCCAACGAAAGTATTTTCCTCTTATTTGTTACAAAAGGAGCTTTTTTAATATTAATTTAACATTTTTCAAAGTAAAACTTACAAACAATGGAGTCCAGAGAAGTGATACTTTACAAAAACATTTCCATTGCTGTAAAACAAAGTCAGAAACAATAGAGCTCAATCTGTCCAAGAATTGCTTAATAGCTACTGAAGCCCGTGTCAGTTGTGTTAAATAATCTTAATTGAAAAATACGACGTAGCGAATCTTCAATTTTCCACTTGTCACTTTATATTTCAGCTTCGATATTGTTTTGTCTGATTAGACAAAGTTTGTAGAGGAATGACGGAATAATTGAGCAAAGAGATAATTATAATCAACAATCAGTAGTTGTTGACGTTGCCCAAACTTTAGTGGATAACATTTTTCCTTGTCATTTGGAATTTATTCAATTTAACTATATTTTCTTTCTAAGCCGACAGGACCGTTGTGCAAGAAGAGGAGAATCTAAAAGCAATCCGTTTTAGATTCATTCACTTCGAAGAAAAACGAACACTTTAAACTTCATTAAGACACACAAGTCGTCCATTTATTGGCAAAAAATTCAAAAGTAATTAACGCAAAGCAATTGTTGAAGAGACAAGGAGGGAAAACTCATTAAGTTTCAACAGAGTTAAGGAAAACGATTTTCTACATGCACCATTAAGTGAACGAAAATGTCGGTTATCCGACTTTCTTTCAGCCAGGTACTCTATCCATTGCCGACTTCACTGCAAATCCTTTGTAAGATGTTTTTCGAAAATGTTTTAAGAGTGTATTTAACTGTATACTTAATATTTAACTAGCCACTGTGACTTTTATAAATTATATTAAATTATATTAAAAAATAAAAATTATTTTGTATTGTACAATTTTTAAAATATTACAAGAAAAGCTTCTGAATCTGATTTGATGCCATTTTGATTATGTGAAAATTTTTGTTTATCGAAGCAGCTTTTGTAACGGGCTTTCTAGCGAAGTTTCTCTCTCAAAACTAAAGGTTGTTTTCTTTTAAATTGTATTGAAAGTTTAACTGCCAACAGGGAAACAATATATGTTGATAACTGTAGTGCATGGGTTGGCAAACTGTGGCATGCGGTACGCTTCTCAGCTGCATTCTACATTACTCTAAAAATCTGTCAAATTTTGAGTGGATGGAAGTTGATAAATTTGTAATGGACCTTATTTGACAAACATCTTCAGAATTATAGACATTTACGGAATTACAAAAAAATCCGAAATTGAATCTAAAAAGAAATTATTGAATGTCATTGCTGGAGAGATTTAATGGGCCTAGTTCATGACGATCACATTATAAAGACAAACACGTGTTCTCCATTTAATTCAGAACAGTCATCAGACTAATTGTACTTGTTGATCTATTTGTGAAACTTGGGTAAAATTTCATATGTTTAAATGTTATAAAATAATAAATTTATTCAAAAGATTTAAAAATTTTAAAAATATATTATTTTATGCATGTATTTTTGAACAAAATGCATTTTGTTTACCTATGTGCATTATTGTTGTTGACAAAATTTGTATTTTCTAAGAGAAAGTTTCTGAAAAGATCAAAAGTTGGGAACAACGAAGTGATGAACTAATTAGCTGGAAACACATGATTGCTTTTATCATGTGACTATGACGTCACATGAGTATTTGAACTGATTGGCTAAAGGCACTTTGTTATCATTATCATGTGACTATGACGTCAAATGAATTGAGCCCATTGTTTGAAGAGGGAAAATTACACATATTTTGCTTTTCGCTTTTATTCGCTATATATCTGAGTAAAAAACTTTCCTCTTATGAAAAATATTTCGAATCTGCAAAGCAATGTTCAACAACTTAGCACTCAGAATCGTATCCAACTGAAAGTCCCAAGTTACATCTCTAATCTTGCGATATGAAAGAAGAGTGGTGCAAGCACTAGATTCTCATTAAAATTTTTATTTATCTTTATTATTTAACTACAGTAAAACCTGTTTTTGTGCGATAGATAGAAACTGCATAAAAATAAAACGCACAAAAAATATTCGAAAATGTCATAAATTCTTACATATAACAAACAACATCGAAACACCCCAAATTTTTTTTTATGCGGTGGAGAGGGACCGCATAAAAAAAGTCTCCCTAGAAAATACGCCAATTATTTGCGAAATTTATGAGAATGTACTTCCATAACAAAATAAATAATTAAATTACACATGGAAAGATTTTAAAAATATTTAATTTCTCATTGTATTTATGGAGACGTTTTAAAAATGCACATGCATCACTGGTACCCATTGTAATCCAAAGCGTTCATCTTCCTGCGATGAATAAGTTTAAAATCGCTTTCGTCACTTGATGATATACTTTAAATTGATTTAGTTTTTGGCACCTAAAAGTAAGTGATAAGTTTCTGTGTGAAGGTCGGTTGGTCTGTTGCTTGTAAATGCCACGATAACCAGATATGCGTGATCGAAGCTCTTTTTGTAAAATTTCATACTACTTCGGAATCGGTGTCTATTTTAAGAAAATGCTTTTCCAATTTGTTGGAAAGCTGTATCCCTGCATATATTTTATCCCCTTTTAAAGAATCCGGTTCTTCTTATCCGTCTTCATAATCTATCAAATTACTGATAATATCACTGTCATTGAAAGTTTCGTCTTCAATCAAGCGCGGGCTGTTGGCGCGTTGAGAGAATATCACTGAAGGTGGATTTTCGGGAGAGTGTTTATAAGACATGAACAGGGCGTCGTCGTCTTAAAGTGTATATATGTGCATTACAGTGGCGCAACGTAACCCCCCCCCCGCAACTCCCGACTCTCGGGGACCAGACTAACGCCAAGTATATATTTGCTGGATTTATAAAATTTTAAATTCAAAACCTGACTCTTTGCAAGGGATCCTAACATTCTCCACTACGCCAAAGGTACATTGATAAAAAACATTACAGGGGTGCCTAAGATGTTGAAATTTAAATACCGCATAAAAAAAGATAGCTCAGAAAAAATTGCACAAAAATAAAATGGCATAAAACAAATCGCATAATAAAAGGACTGCACAAAAATATTTTCTACTGTATAATGGAAGGAAATACTTATATTTTATGTTGTTTCTTTCTTATTTTAAAATATATCCTTAAAAATACATAATATATGTACAGTTTTAATTTTTTTTATTTTTGTTGAAGAAATGATTAAATTTCATGCTGTTTATTTTTATGTTAAGAAATATCTTTAAATGATACAAAATTAATGTATATAAAAAAACTGTGAATATCTATATATAATTAACCTTTACTCTCCAACTCTGCATGCAGTATCGCGGGAATGGAATTGTTTCAAAAACGTCCTACTGTGTGGCACGCTGAATCCCATTGGTAGATTGGTTTGGCACACCCACAGCCAAAGGCCACCCCCCCCCTCATCTAGTGTATGAAGTGAAGTATACTTGCGCTTCAAGAGATTTGAATGACCAGAGAAAGATAATAATTATTCGCGATAAGCTAGACAGCGATTCCCTTTCAAGACCTAAGAGCATTTGTCTAATTTAAAGTAACTATCATAGGTCGACCAGCTTTCAATTGGGTTCGGATCCAGTGAAACTCTTGCTGTGTATTACTCATCATCAGTTCATTAGCGAATCAGTAGGAGAAAACTTCAAATTACGTTGGGTGTTTACAGATGCGTTTCTATTATTTAGGATTGAGTAGTCAAACTGACCTTCCCCTCATACTTTAAGTTAGCCGAAGAATTTAATAAATAAATAGTTATACTTTTGGCGTTTTGTATATCACGTTGATTTATCTTAATTTTATGTTGGATTCAAATCTCAATTTTATGATTAAGGAACCCTCTGAGTTAGATTAGACTTTGGGGTCGTTATAACTTTATATCAAATTAATCCACACTATCAACATTGCTGCATTCGAATCGTGACAGTATGCGGTTAAGATTATAACATGAATAGTTGTAACTAATAGAAAAGGAAGATGAAATTCTTACTCCAACGAAGATGATCCTGAAGAATTGAAAAGACTGATACATGTATAAACTCAACTAGACTTCAAACTCATACATCAAAATTAAAATATTACAAAATATCAAGTGAGTGAGTAAATAGTAACATCGCACTACTCGAGAGCGTTTGGCGATGGACCTCGTAATTTTGAACCATTGTCAAGTGATTAAGGCGATACCTGAGCTGAAAACCCCTTCACCTGATTTCCGCACCACACCAACGGGTGGACATTTTAGCCTCGAAATATTTAGCGTTCACCATCCCCTCTACACGGCGGAGTTTCCGTGATACCAGACTCAAACCTATGACACGCCGGCCACGAGTCCGTTAGGTTGACCACTACAAAATATCAAATTTCGTGAATCATGTACGTTTGAAAGCGGCTTAGGAATTATCGCTAGTAGTACTTAAATAGTTCTAATACATTAATTCAAACTAAAAAAGCAGTTATATCTACTGTTTTTGTAAATTTTCACGTTCGATCTTTGTCGAAAGTTATAATATTCGGAATTTGGATTAGTGTTTGGAATCAATATATTCAGAAAAAAGTATTTTTTCTTACAGTTATAATAAACCAAAACAGAAACATTGATAATTTTACCTTTAAAAATCCAAAGTTTATTTTAAAAACGATGGAAGCAAATTTAATGATGAAGGACTTAAGGTATTTTTCTTTTTTAAATTTGAGCGAGGAATAATATTTTATGAATTGCTTGGATTTATTTTATAAATTATAATCGGATTTATTAATTTGTGTGGAGAGAAATAAAAAATTTTAAGAAATTCAGTTCAATTTTTTATATACATACACTTGCCTCCGAAAGTCTGCGTATATACGATCATCTTTCATATTCATGCAAATTCATTTCATCACTAATTAGATAAAGTCTTTCCGAATCAAAAAATCTTTTTATCGATTCCTCTAACATTTTAAACTCAAATAATGTTAGCAACAATCACCTGATTATAACACAAAATAATACAAATATTTGTAACTTGAAAACGACACAAATCGTGTGCTTTCATAAGTCTGCGTACATTGGAAAAAACTTTAAAGATAATGGATTGCAACTAAAAGTTAATACTTTTTAAGCTATCCCATTCTTTCTACAACTCTCTCAACCTATTTGACATGGATTTAACAAAATCAGTTGTCCCTTCTGTGCTCCATTCTTCTACTATGACAGATACGAGCATTTCTTTTGATGTTATTACGTTCTTCCTTATTATCTACTCGAGTAAATCTCATATATACTGCATTGTGCTTAGGTCTGGGACATGGTTGAACAGCCATGACTTCATAATATAAGCCGGTATCTTTGTCCTGCTGAAAGTAAAAATCATCACTCACCACAAGTTTCTCGGCATTTGTCCAGATATTTTACTTCAAAAAGTTCAAGTAATCAATTTTGTATATTGTCGATTCAATAAATTCCAGATTACCAACCCAAAGGCTTCCTATGCACCTCCAAACCATTATGCCTCTTCCTCCATGTTTGACAGCCCAAAAATATTCTTTTTCTTAAGGTCTACGCAGGAATTTTTTCAGACACATTTTTTTTTTTTTCATTTTTGAAGCCGAAAATACAAAAATTACTTTCAATTGAATATATTACATTTTTCCAATAATTATGTGTCCTATTTAGATGTTTTCTGGCAAACGTCATTCTCTTGGCTCTGTTCACTCGACATATGAATGGTTTCTTCAGTGCAACTCGGCCATGATAGTTAACCTTTTCACTTCTCTTCGAATTGTATTTAAAGTCATATATTTTCTTGGAATATCTCAGCAACACATTTTTCATTATTTGTAAAGGTTATAGTCGTTTGGATTCATTTTTAAGAACGTATTACAAAGCAAGATTCTGGAGGTGAAACTGCAGACGGGCGGCCGTATCTTGGCTTGGACGTTAAAATTTTAGTTGATTTGTGGTGTATGAACATTTTTTGAATCAATGAATGTCTCCTATTAACAGTTTCATCCTATTGATTTAAAAAAAATTTCCCTCTTTTTTAAAGATATAAAAGGATCTTTCTTTCAGTAATACATAGATCTCTTTTCTATTACTTACCATAGATAGAATCACACAAGCATTCAAATCTCAAAGTCCAAATAAATTGCTATATAGAAGCTTATAATTACTTAAAAACACGACTTGTTGAAATTATGTCAAAATAAAAGGTCTTTAAAAGCTCAATTTTTTAAGTGTACGCAGATTTTTGGCGGGAGTGTTTGGTGATTATTTGGTGGTCATTGTTGTTTTTCCCTGTTAAGGTGTATTTTGTTCTTTGAATAATCCCTGAGAGGTATGTTGATTTTCTGAAGCGAGATTTTAATAGTAATTACAGCATAAACACACAAGATGACGCAGACTTACGGAGCTAGTGTACGTTAACCAAAACTCAGTAGATTTATTTTTGAAAATTTGTACTACGGTAACTATCGAATAAATCAAAAACAACATTTGTTAATCCAGTACTGAATGAAGCAGAGTGATCTTTCTATAAGAAAGGTTTCTATATGGTTTCGCTTTTATTTTCCTCTATAATGATGCTAAAAATTAAGAGAAACTTATCCTTTGATTGATTAAAATTCTGGACAGATTTGAATGAAATTAGGTATTTACGCACATAAGTTGAAATAAAACAGAAAAAATTCATGGAACAGTTATATGACACCTGCATGATCGTGTGTACGGCTGATCAGGGCAGTTAATTAAAAAAAGCTACCAGATGGGAACGGCTAATGAATAAAGAAAATGATTATCTATTTCATGAGACTCTGTGGCAATCAATCGTTCCTTTTCCTACAGTAATGTTGTTTTCAATTTTGGCATGCTTCTGGAAGATAAAAGGGCAACTGAAAAGGATGTTCCCAGAGCCTCTTAAATATTTTGTGTAAGGTTAAGTTCAGAAGATTTGACTGGTTAATCCACTAAGAACAAATATTTTCATTTTGCAAAAATTTATCAGCCAGATGGAGATATATGTGGACATGATTGTGCAATATGTAAAAAAAAAGAAATCAGGGTCAATTTCTCTTCTAAGAAAACAAACATGAAGCTACAAGATTTTATTCCTACACCTTATGACGGCCTCTATTAAAAACATGGAGGTCTATCCGTCCTTCCAGCATGATAAGTGCTGGCAAGTGCAAGTGCAGTATGCAACCATTTCCGATCTCGTTTTTGGTTACTGGAGGACATGTAGCTGGTTCTCTCCAGATGAAGATACATCAATAATTAGTGGTTAAGCTGAATTTGGATTTGTCAGTGAATAAACCAGTGCGGTTATTCTTTGCATCAAGCGGAACAAACTCTTCTGTGCGCAGAAGTGCGCATAACGCAAGCAACAGGTGTTTTTGTTATACTTCTTCCATGTATCCTTCTGAAAAAATTAATCCTTACAACATGAGTTTCTATGGCCTCATAAAACTCATAAACCGGCTGAGAAGTCATTGAAATCTGTTACGCTTTGCTGTAAAAGGCTTCACAGGAGGCCACACCATGGCTTCTGTATGATCTTGACTGTCTTCTTTTTATGATTCCGTCTCAATAAATTGTCTCCTTATACTACCTACAACGTTGGGCGTTACATATAGGTATCTAACAATCTTCACTTAAACTTTCCTATCTGGGGTTTCTACAATGAATTACAAGATTAGTTACATTATTTTTGTACCAATCTGTGGGGTAGATATAATATTTTTGTCAAGTGTTTTTTTTAATTCATACAGGCATTAAGGCAAAACAAACAATGTACACACTTTGTAAAAAATTAATAGATATTTTCACAAAAAGGAATTGAAAACATTTATACAGAAAGCGCGCCTTTTAACCCCTTAACTGGTTTGCCAGTACACCGTACCGGCTACCGAAAGCTAGCCACAACCGGTTGACCTGTACGCTGTACGGGCACTGATATTTTTCTTCTTTTTATCCTTGATTTGCTCCTATTTTTAATTCTTATTGGGAAATTATTAGTGCTCATGTTTTTAAGAGATGAAGTTTGCCATAATACTGAAATACTTCTCATCCGGGATTTTCTTTGTGTGAAAAAAGGTGGGATTTTTTCATTAAAGGCAGGAATTAAGATTCTAGAAAATATTTGATAAAATGCAATGTACAATTTGTTGCTTGAGAAGAAATGAAAAGGGGAGAGATAATACAAAGAGACTGATATTATCTCTGTCTCCATTACAATTGAAGACTTAGTATATCACCATGCTTCAAACTGCGTGTGGATATGTATATGAACACACGCAAAATACTAAATCGTTTGAAAAAGAGTTATAACCTTGCAATTTGCTTTTTTTAAGTATGGGAAAATTCTTTTAAGATATATAAAATATTCTTCGTAGAGCATGCAGAGTGTGCTTATAAAAAGCAAGCACTTGGGGGTTTTGGGATCCCCAATTATAAAATGAAAAATAGTCCGAAAACCTTACGATTGAAAATTAAAATAAAAATTCTTTTATTTTTATATTTTGTTAAGTATTATGATTAGTTATACGCAAAAAAAGTATACTTTTTTTGGAACATTTTGGGCAAAAAAATTGACCGCTTAAGGGGTTAAAGGAAACATTTAATGTTAGGGAAGATACTAAGCTAACTCATAAAATAAACTCATCCTATCAAAAAAAAGGCTAAACAAAATGCGAATTTCTATCATCATTTAAAGAATCGTCCTTTTCTACTAGATTGTACACTGCTATTCAATTTAGATGGTCAAACAACCACACACACAATTCTGAAGATATATTACGGATACGTAATATTTAGGCAAAAATTGAAAATTGTACAACTCTACTCTGGAAATAGTAAAAATTATAGATAATATTTAGTATTGGTTATGATTAAAAGATATACTGAAACTCTCGTAGGAAGCAAAAAATTTCAACTTTCCTACACTTCACAATTTCAAAAATATTTTTCTGTTTTTCTTGCGTTTTGGTACCAGTCATTGCAAAAATGGAATCTCAAAATTTTTAAGATTAACGTCAAAGAGATTATCTGACAGTAAATAAAACAGAAAAAAATATTCTTTTGTGGTTAAAGAATTTTTTTTTCATGTAACATACTAAACTTGTTTTATAAAAAAAAAATATGTTTAAAAAACCACAATTTGTTTTTAAAAAAAGTTTTAAGTGAATGTACATGCAATCTTATTAAAGTTTTCTTTTAAATAAATGGAAAAACAACTCACACAAAGCTTAGATTCTTTAAGAATCATTTATTACGAATTGATATTTTGAAACATTGCAGTTGAAACAAAGCATTATGCTGCATCAAAATGATGTATCACTTTAATTTTTGTCAGTATTTACTACTGTCTATTAACAATACACTTAGAAGGAATTCAAATTTTTCCCTTTTCCTTAAATTTTAAAGATTCACACACTAAATCTACTCGTACTTTCTACGTAGAAAAAGTATTACTGTAGATATGATTTTAAATACATGCGTAGCAGTTATTTTCACACCAAATTATTCCCTTTTTTGAATAACTAACCATATGTATTCATTCGAAGTTTAAAAAACACGAAACAAATCTGTTATTTCGAGACAAAACATAGGCTGCACGAGACTCTGAGAGAAATTTTTCTTTAGGAAAAAGAGCAACCAAAGAGCGTCCTCTTGACAGAAACAAAATACAATATACCAATATTACTCTTCTAAGATAGCTCCTTTTAAACTTTTCCATAGTAGTGATTATGTTTTAAAGATTTAAGCACGAGTTGAAACGGAGTTTATAAACTGAATCATCTTTTCCCTAGGAAGTAAAAGGATGTATCAGCACTTTTCAAATACTTTGTCCTTGAAAGACTTTTACTTTGTTATAATTTATAAGAATCGCTTTTTTTTCCAGTTTTCAAATGTTTTTAACTATATTAATATTCAAAACCAAATCTAAAGCCTTCAGTTAAGTCATTTTTTTCAATTAGTTCACTCTCCCCTATATATATATCGTGTCGTAGTCAAGGCTGATTTCTTGTTGATATTATTTATGTCGATGGGGATTTCTGGATACAGATAAATACATCTTCTTGGTTTTAATCTTTATTCCGGTTCACAAATATATGATATTCAAACTCATTTAGAATAATTAACGATATGCACAAACACAAAAACACATAAGCTAAAGCAGGCGGCGACAATCACATGCTGTTGGCGTGCAGACAAAGAACGAGAGAACCCGGCGCTCTGAGCTTTTTTCTTGGCGGTGAAGGTCCTACGACTCTTTTCTAACAGGAGTTGTGATTGGTTGAAATACGCGCGAGCAATTAGATTATGATTAAGATTATAACGGTCTCGTTAGAAAATAATTTAACGGGATAAATTTAAAGAAGACTAGAGGGAATCATTACATATATATATATAGAGAGAGAGAAAGATCTATAGTTCAAATTTTCAAACGTTAATAAAATACTTCCTATTCATTCATCCATTCAAGATGTGACAGATCTATACGTGTCCTTCCACTAACCCTATTGGGAAAACTTTGGGCTAAGAATATCAGCAACCCTTTCTGAAAAAGAAACCGTGATATGCAGATTAAGTCTATTATATATAGTATAGGTTTGCCTACTAGAAGTTAGTTGGATATATAAAAGAGATAGAAAGTTAGATTGAAGTTAGTTAGATAGAAGTTAGATAGAAGAGAGATAAAGATATAGAAAGAAACAGATAGCTAGTTATATAGAGGAAAATTGATATTTAATTGAAACTACCAAGAGATTGAAGATAAGAAGACTATATCTATAGTTAAGGTAATAATCATATTTATAGCATGTTTTTTGTTTTTTAAATTATTAATGAGATTTAAGTGACTATTAGTCACATAACTACCGTGTAAATCAAGTATTAAAACCGAAGATTGATTCATAAAAAGTGGATCAATTTATTTATTTATTTCTCCGAACACTCAACTCTCGTCACAAAACCTCTTCTCTCAACTTGGAAACATCTTATTTAGTCTGATTAAGTGATTTGTGTTTGAGTTAATTAGGGTGCTGAATAAATAAATAGAAATTATCATGTCGAGTCGTTCTTCACTTCCTCCCACACCTTTAGCCGGGACTCAGAGTAAACGGGGGGGGGGGTTACAAAGTTCAAATACATTTCTTAAAACTTGTAGTGGATGACACTTGATGTTAATACAGTTTTTTCAAGTGTTAATTCGTTAAAAAAGTTTTATATGATATTTTAAATTTATTTGTGTTATTTCTGTATAAGTTACAAATGGTGCAACATATGACTTTTTTCTAACGAAGTAAGAATTAGCTTTAATTTTTTTTGTGAATATTACTTGTTTTATTGAGTGTTTATGTGGTTTCAAACGCATAAAAGCATCCTATGCATAGAAAATAATGAATATGTATTGCTAATTGTTTGCTTATAGCAGTCGGTTAATCATTTACCTCGAAAGTAACCTGAACGAGAAAAATCTGTTACCTCTGATAAATTTTTGTTTTACCCCCCCCCCCCCCACACACACACTATGTCTATTTCCCTACATAAAAATTTTTAAAAAATTATATTAATAAGTAAATAATAAAGTAAAAATAATATAGTAAAAAGCTTTTAAAGTATTCAAAAGTTTCAAATTTCTTTTAATCATGTCTTTTGCAACTACATTTTAATGTGTTTAATTCGATTGATAAGAGTAGAAAAATTAAAAATTTGACCAAAATTAAATAAAAGCTGCAAATTGTGCAAGAAAAAACTCGGATTCATTTCGTAGTAGACGTATATAAGAGTCGTGTATTATGGAACAGTCAGATAATATGGAAAACCTAGGTTTTGGTTTTGGTTGTAGCTGGTAATGCGTGCGAAAACCTTGAAGTTCTGAACAAAAAATCTCATGAGGCATTGTAGAGATAGTTGAACATTTGTTGCCATACCACTCGGTACAAAACAGTTTTTTGTTTTGTTTTTCTTTTGCGATTTTTAAAAATTTTTACAGGTAAGTTATCAAACATTTTTACTTACAAGTACAGATGTGACTTGTACATTAAAGTTAAGCATAATGTAGACTAAAAGAATTGTAGTTTGTAATACTGTGACCGTTTCATAGCTGACAATGTTTTGTCCTTCAGTTTAAAGGTTCATTTTCTAAGATGACGTATCGGGTATTATGGAATACTAGGAATTCCATAGTACCCGACGTGCAGTAATGAATCGTTCCATTCTGATGTATCATTTGTAATAGACTTCATGCTATCAACTAAAGAACTAGAAAAGAAGGGCATTGAATGTATTTTCTGCAACGGAAAATTCACTTAAGAGGTGAAATTTGGATTCAATGCTTCAACAATTTTGTTTGTGCTTACCTTAATTGTATTGGAGCAGAGAAATATATATTTGGGACTTTTGTAAATAGATTTAGGGTATCCAACTACCCCAAAATTGTGAATTTCGCCAAACATTGACCACTTTGGCTCAAGTGTAGTATAGGGGGATTTGGCGACCGTTGGATTTGGCGACTTTTATATAGATATTATGGTGAGATAACGAATTCATTCTGGCTTCCGGACACCTATCGCTAAGTGAAGTAGCTTGGCGATCGATTTTGGCATCGCCAAGGGCCCCCACCCCCCTATACTACACTTTAACCACAATTTTTTATTATTTTATTTTATAGGCCATCTTATTAGCTTTATAAAAATATTAAGTTCATTATTTTCCCTTTACTAGAACAAAAACTACAAGTGCTTTAGTAAAAGCAGATGCTGTTACTTTAAGCAAGGTGTCATACTTTAAAACGCGTTTTACTCGAAATGTATTTTTTTTAAATGCTCAAACGGGGACGGCGATTGCTAAAAAAGCTTTGAGAATAATCAACTGAAATTTTTTGTGTATGTTCTGTATAATAGTAGAAGTGTTTTAACCTTCAGATTTATCAGTCACTGTTTTATTACAAAAATTTACAGTCCCTTATGTTAGTATAATGACTGTTATTTTAAGCACTTTCATGAAATAACTAAGATAAAATGCTCTAGATTTTGTAAAAATTAAAATATCTCTTATCCTGAATGTCATTTCAAACATGAATAACATAGCAACACATCAGAATTGAAAATTTGTTCATAAATCTTTGGTATGTTATTAGCGCGTTTTTCACGTAGGAACACAAGCGCTATTAGGACGCAAATTTCGTCCGTCTTCGTTCCATATTTTGTCGTACCTTTTTCTCAGCCAATAAGCAACCAATTGACCTAGGTTTTTCGGCATTTGTGCCCTAGATGAGCCGAATCATATTTAAATTTTCCCATAGTTTTCTTGAATTTTCCTACAAATTTTCCTGAATTTCGCTAGTTTATAACAAAATTTTCTCAAATTTTACCTAGTAAATTTATTGTTTGCAAAAAGTTTTCTTAAAAAAATCTGCCTGCATTTAGTAGTACATTTAGAGGAGTGGTACAGTACTACTTTCTCTTAGTAAAAAGTTCATTAGTCGCATTATTGTAAAATACAACATGTGAAAAACGCGCTAAAATTTCTTGGCCAAGCCAATGATTGATATCTTGTTTTTTGTAAATTTTTACCCATTTTTCCCTTTTTAGGAATAATAATTTCTTTTTCTCTTATTAATTTTAGCATATTTTTCTTAAAAAGTACTAAAAAAATCTAAAAAATAACAAAAAATCCCCATATTTTCATTTTTTAAAAAATAAAAAAGTTGTCGCAAGTAATCGGATACTTTAAAGCAGAAAAATGACTTTGACGCAATTTTAAAAATATGGCTTCTATAGTTAAAAATATTTACGTTTTATGAAATCTATTAGTTTTCCATTGGTTCGAACTACCTATTCCATATTATCTGACTATTTCCTAAAATCCTCCATTTATCATTTTTCTTTAAATTAATTTTTTTTTAAACAGCAAAATATAAATATTATTTTTAACAAGTGATAATTCCTTACAATAATTTATAGTATATCTCCATGATGATTTGGGAGATTTTTATTAAATACCAGTAGAGTTATTTTTAGAAATGTATTCATCTATATTGAAATAAATACTTAACTAGGTTAATGTTTTGTTGGGAAATGACAACAAAACAACGTTCAGCTCATTTGCTAAGCAGTGGAGATCTTTGCGGTTATGAAAGTAAGGTAATAAGAAGAAAATCTGTGTACTCTTTTCCTTGTCCCTGAAACCACGAGAATTTGGTCCAGCGATGTCCCCCCCCCCCAGAGGAAC
Organism: Trichonephila clavata; assembly: GCA_019973975.1. Taxonomy (NCBI): domain Eukaryota; kingdom Metazoa; phylum Arthropoda; class Arachnida; order Araneae; family Nephilidae; genus Trichonephila; species Trichonephila clavata. The sequence goes on from BMAO01005681.1 coordinate 141,317, forward strand.
TGTGCTCATCCGGGAGGCTATCATCCAGAGGGACAAAAAAAAAATGACTTCTCTCGGGAAGAATCTCAAGCTCACCGTAAGGAGAATCTAGAGCAGGGGTGGGCAGACTTTTCCTGGGTACGGGCTACTTCTAACTTTTTCAAGGTGCTGCGGTCCACCCAGTCTCCAGATTAGTTGGCATCGGTGTTCCACAAATGTGTTTTTTAGTATACACATCTTAGGTATTAGTAAAGGCGGTCACCCCAAAATGTCTCGGTGGTCCACCGGTCGATTGCGATCGACTTAATGCCCACCCCTGATCTAAAGTAATCCATTTAAAATACAGAAATCCTCAAAATAAAATAAAAATTAAATTACTTAATATGAATAAATGAGAAGATAAATTCACGGATTTTCCTGAACAAGTAGCAAAATGTTACCCCTAATAGATCCATAAAGACGAAAGCCCCGTAAAATACATAAACGCAGCAAAAAAATTAAAATAATGCTTGTAATTTAGTGCAATGTTAAGGTGAGTGGCTTTTTTGGTTTAATTACAATAAATTTTAATAGTAGTTAACGAAAAACAATCTATACACTAATCATAGTGTCCCATGTACTGAAAATTTGTCACGGATCTATACACAACCTTCTATTAACAATCCTTTTGGGTATTCTTTTGGGCCAGCAAAAATTACTAATCTTCTCCTAAAGAAGGAAACGTGATATGTAAATTAAGGTATCTGTACACCTTCGAAGAAAATTTTTTGAAAAACTGTAATATTTGCTATTAAAATATTTTTTACTCATGAAACATAACTTAAAACTATGAAAAATACATTTAATATTTTACTTATAACACACAAAAAAAAAAATTTAGGGAGAAAAACATAGTGAAAATTGTAATTAAATTCATTGTTAGAATAACGCACATAACTCAAATTAAAACAAAAATATCACTTTTGTGTAAATTTGATGTTGATCATCATAACATTTTTTAGGGCTGGTACCATTTTCCTAATGAGAATCAAATTATTACAATTTTTATCAAGGTTCGAGTAAAAGAACATTGAAAAATCACTAAAAAATTATTACGAGACATGATATACATCTTAGTTACTAAAAATATATCAACTCTATAAACATTAAAATAGTAGGGGTTCTTTAAATCTATAAAATAAATGTACTTGTAAAATTTAAACTATTTTGGTTCACAACTTTTTCTGATATTTACGTTGTCAGATGCCAATACGTTAAAAAAATGCATTTTGAAATAAATCAGAAATAAACTTTAAACTGCAATTTTTAATATTAAACACAATTAGATATACTTAAAATGCCCCTGATTTATAAATAACACCCTCTTTACTCTCTAAAACATTGATTTTTTTCCCCCTGGTTGCTTTTAAAATTTTTCTACGCTGCTTTACATTTGGTGTTGAATGACGTTCATCATCGTTAATTCTTTTTACGTCAAGATGTTTGTATGATTTTAAAGCAAAATAACCAAGAGTTATATTAAGTTTTTTAAAAATGTCACCACAACCCTTGTACCCATCATTAAATTGTATAACAGCATCCAATGCACCAGATTTTAAAGTTTTCAGGCACACGAAAACTTCTTTCGGTACTCTCTGCCATATAATGCCATTAAAACACTCATTTGAGTTTTGCGTTTTGCCATGCTGACATTTAGTTAGTAGTTCTTTGGTACATATAATTCTAAATATGTAGGCTTAATCATGTTTAAAACTTCATTAGATAAGCATTTACATTTTTCTTTTGGTTTTTGGCCACAAGATAGTGCTCGCTGGTAGTAGCACCAACTATCTTTTCCGATGGGACACTGTCCATGCATGGGTTTCTTGGCACTTGATGAGCAATGAAATAGGGCCGCAATAACATTTTGTTGAAGACCGGAGAGGTTTCCAACATTGCTACGAACAGCAATTCCATAATAGTTTTGCAATCGGTCAATAAAAGAGTCAGTGAGTTTGCCTTTACCAGACAGATTTTTATTTTTTGACTTTAGTTTGCGCAATCTCGCACCTACTCTCTTTTGAACATGACCGATGCATTCATATTTTGTGACACTATCTTTACCATAAGTATCTTTGACACTGATAAAGCCCTTGGAATCCCCGTCACCATAATATTGTGCATATTTAAGGCCTCGCTTCACAATAGAACGCTGGAAGATTCTAGTTGCACCAACAATTTCCATTTTCAACGCAGAACCTTGAAAATTGCTATGGCATACATGATCTGCTGCAAAAGTTTCCGATTCAATGCTTTTAGGCATTTTAGAAATCTTTCTGCAGATGGGGCAATATGACGACATTATTTCAATGTCCACTACTTTACCAGTGTCAACTGACAAAGCTGCGACACACCCATTCATGGAAGTGTAACCCCTACGCTGCCATGTTCCGTCCACTGAAACACCACATTCAACTATTTTATTTTTAGAAGGATGTAGCACTGATAGTTCAGAAGCTGCTTTTTGCATTGATAGTTCACTAACTTCTGAAATCACAGACATGAGTTTGTTCTCATGATTAGTGTACGCAGTTTTACTGAGCCTGGGTAAATTTAACGTACCACATAATTTAAACCCAGCAGAAAAACCTTTACCAATTTGTCTCATACCATAAACAAATCTTGTATTTACTTCAGGACAGTTTAAAGTTTTCTTTGAACTAGAAAACCCTGAGTAAAAGTTACAATGTTTACACCTTATAACAAAATTTGAACACAAACCATACCTTGAATCCTCAGAAAGCAATAAGCCTTCTTCGAAACATCTTGGGCAACAAAGTTGTAAAAAAACATTTAAGAGGACATCAATATCTATGATTCTATTTCCTGTAAGTGTTTTATGCTCATACTCTGCCAATTCCTCATCAAAAACAGCAGGCATTTTGATCTTTGAAGAACTGGCGTAGGTGGATGTTGAGCTACAATTTGTGGAATCTTTATTAGTAGATCCATTACCACGAAATTGTTGTTTTCTCTTTGAATTAATTCTGCGTTTTAAGTTTCCCATTTTAAATGAAAAAAAATAAAATTTTCAGCAATAAAAAGGATTTAACAGAAACTTAGAAAGTGCTGCGCAATCGTAAGCAAATGTAAACAAACAATAACACACTCTCTTTTCCTGCCAGATTCTGGATAAAAATATTAGTAAAAACCTGTCGCCAATTATATTTCTGAAGATACTGAAAACTCAAATTCATATTTTAAAGTGTATAAATTTTCTACTATTGCATATTTAAGCAATACTTTGTAAAATAAAAATGTAAACAAACATTTTTTTAAACTTCCGGAATGTAGACTTGTACTTCCGGTTTCAAAAAGTAGCTACCGAGTAAAATTCAAATCCCCATAACTTAAGTTCTAAATTAGATAGTAACAAAATTTAAGCACCATTTTAAAGAAGAAAGTTCAAATTTTAAAATAAAATTAAAATTTAAAAATCGAAAATTTCGGCGAAAATGACGTTTTGAAGGTGTACGGATACCTTAAAGTTATTATATATATATTCCTAGTTAACGAGAGTTAATGAATTAGAAGTGAAGAGAATAGTGAATGAAAAGTTAGAAAGTTAGAAACTAGAAATGACAAGAAAGATTAAAGGTAAAGATTACTTTGTAAAGAATTATAATCAGAAAGAGAAAGTTAATTACCATTGATTAGAAGACTGCCTAAAGTCAGGTACTGTCAACTTCATATTACGTCGATGTTTAAAGTGTTAAAATCGTTAGGCGGACAATAAGTACTTATCTTCTGTGTAAAGTAATATTATGGAAGAACCACATTATTATAAAGAAGTTATTTAATGTACTCTCCACAAACGCGAATCTCGTCTCTTTCCTCTGTTGCTTGACTGAATTGTCCTATTTATAGTGTTCATTTTTGTTTGAGTCGCTTAAAGTGAAAAATAAAATAATTGGAAATTATCACGTCGAATGATCTTTTATTTCCTTACACACCTTTAATCGGGTCACAGAATAGAAGGGAAATGGGCTCATTTTAAAATCACAGATTTATCTCTTGAAAATTTTCTAGATTTGTAAGCATGAAAATTGCAAACATCATGAATTATTTTAATAAATTTAATATTTTTATTCTGAGAATTAGAGTTATTAGTAATGGAACAACACAATTCAAGCATATTAATATTGTTTTGGGTGAAAAAAAGTTAAGTGAAAATCTTTACAAAAGGGCAATAGGCCAAATAGCGGTCTGCATCTTCGATAGACCTGTATCTACAGACGTTGCTACTCTTCATTTTAAAATGAAATATATATTCTGGAAAAAGGGCAAATGATTAGTAAAGAAGCGGGGATTTTGAGAAAGGGGTGAACTTCAGCGAAAAAATTTAATTTGGATGCCAGTGGTAGAGATGTGCCGAAATTTCTTGACAAAAATTCGAAATAGAGGAGCTAAGGGGTGAAAATAATCATATTATATCGTGTTGAAAAAAATTTACATAAGTGCGGTCAAGTTATTAACGTTTATTCGTTTCGATAGACTACGTAATGTTCAGAAAAGAAATTTCTTGGCCGATTTTTAAACCAAGCCTATCTTTTAAAAACTATTCCATTTGGTTGAAGTTCGACGTCCCATCCTGTAATGAGTAAGCGCTATTTACAGATTAACTTTTTGAACGTTCATTGAAGATTCAAAATTAGAGAGGTAAAAGGTATTATACATGGCGCTTCTATTTTACCAATATTATGTATGCTTTACTTATTCCTTTTCCCTGAGGCATGTATGTGCTAAATATTCTTCATGGTTAATGTTTCCCCAACATGTTATTATTTTTAAGTGAAATCATTATTTGTAAGAAACATTAAACGGTGTAGCACTTTTTCGCACTATGTGGGAAAATTGAATGAGGCAAATATTTTGTCTAAATACAATTCTGCAAAATAATGGAAAAAGTAATGTGAATGGTATTTATACCAAATAAAAAAGGAATATACTGAAAGATAAATCAAATAAAAGAAAGGAAAACTTTGTTTAAAATGTTTAAACATGCAAAGAGTTTTTGATTATAACAAATAACATAACGAATGATGGCAAGGAGTTTTCAATAGTGTGACTTAATTGCATTTATCAACTCCAACTTACACACACATAACTAAGCATAATATACAAACTGTGTTATACTAAATACTGTACATGATTCACAAATATCTACGAGAAAAATTATAATTAATATCTAGCAGACATTGTTTTACAAATACATTTTTTTGCATATTCAGCACACTTAAATAGATCTCTAAAAATTTATTTTGAATTAAACTGTTAGCACCTAGTATACATTTTAAAACGAAAGGAACATCTAACTTCTCAAGTATATAATAATATTTTCTAACTTTTAAGGTATCCGAACACGTTCAGAGTACTTTTATAAAAAATAGCATACCAAAACATTATAAAGGCTTTTTTAGGAACCAATATCAATAAATACTAATATATTATATTATATTATACTATAACAATATTTAAAACATATTATCTAAATTTTACTAGAATCATGATTATAAGTGAACTTTTAGCAATATTTTTGAAAAATTTCAAAGCAATTACAGAAAAAAAGTAATAAACTTATATCATAAAAGTATTAGTAAAACAAATTAGATGCATATCTAGATAATGTACTAAAATGTTAATGTTTTGCAAAAATTTAAAACTTTTGAAGCTGATCGAGTAAATATTATAAGAAATGTGACATTCTTTGCGAAACCATTATTTCAATAACTCAGGCCAAAACTCAGAAAATATTCTCACTATATTTTAGAACATTCTCTAGAAAATAATATAAATATCAGGTTCAAAATAGCTTCTTTAAAATACATTAATAATATTTTGAGTTATCAGACTCACCGTGATTGATTTTGAACAATTTAAATGCCCTCTTCTAGTAGATTAAAGGCCCACTTCCGGCTTTTCTAATTTTATAAAATTGATTGCAACGGCCTCTAAATAGCGTAAAAACGAAGTATGTTTTGTAAAGGCAAAAGATTGCTCAATTCACTAAAATAAAAAACAAACAAAAAATGTGTTTTGACCGAATTTGGGCATTTCAACAGGGTTGGAATTATAGTTATTACCAAAAATAACTACATATATTTTGAAATACTTTTTTTTTATCTCATATTAGAATAAGACATCTTTTTTTCTTTTCAATGATACCATAACTTCCAGAGAAACTTTTAAAAGGGGAATTTAAAGAATTATATTTATGAATGAATTTTATTAGAGAAAAGATTATTCACTAAAACAATATATGATAAAGTTTTAAATACCGAAGTATCCCTATCTAAATTCAAGTTATATTTTTTAATATTGTCAACATTCAAAATATAGTAAAATTAAAGAAATTTTTATAAAAAAATATGTCAACAAAAAGGAGATAAAACACGTTCAAGAGATAACTATTCAACGAAATATTTGCTGTTCGAAAGTAACAAATAAGGAGATAGCTACAGACTGTGTTAGTAAATTCAGATTCAATCCTCGATTAGTTAGTATCCTAGTAATGCGATTGTCTAGTATCCTAGACATTAATGTGTGGGTTCAATATCACAGTTTCTTCTTTTATTTACCACTTGATTGTTTGATTGTTTATTAACGTTGATTACAAAGCCACATGAGAACCGTTGGTGATGGACCTCGTAATTAGGAACTACGATCAAGTGACGAAGACGACATCCGAGCTGGAACGTCCCCTTCCAAACTTCCACACCACAACAACGTGAAAGACCTCGAATCTCGATCGTGCATCAGCCTTTTTACATTGAGGATCTTAAGGGACCCCTGGACTCGAGCGCACTACTCGATAGACACGGTGGTAGCCACGAGTTTGCGACCATGTTTTTTTTAACTTATAAAGTTATGGTACAGGAAGAATATTATACCGTTATAATTATATACTAATGAGAAACGCATAGTTCTTTAGCTGTAAACGTGGTTTATAAATATTAACATAAACTTTCGATTTAACTATAGACAAGTTCTACCGTAAAGCTTACTATGGGGGCGCTACAGTCATAAGTACCCTTTTCTTCTTCCGGTTAATGCAAAATCTTCATTGCTTTGAGCTTAAAAATTAACAAGGTATATTTTAGAAAAGATACTAAAATAAATACTATAAAATCATGAATCTGAAATCTACAGATCATCTTTTATCCATATAGTGCAAAAAAAGTTTCAAAAACTTGCATTAAAGTTTGAAAAACTCAGTTGAATTTCGATGTTTTCCCATAGATTAACATTACACCGGAAGTAAGTGAGGGTTCCACTCAATGTTGTTGTTTACAAAGTAGAACTTGTCCATTTACAATTTTTTTAAAAAATATTGGAATACAATCCGTTTGAATGCGATTTAGTTTTGGCATCAATATGTGCATCGTATGTAATAGCATCACCTTTACTTGTAATTAATATTTAAATATTTAGTTTCGTATCATTAATTACATAGCTGATCTACAAAACTGGGTTTTGGTGAAGAATGCTATTTTTTGTGCTGCACATTTAGGTGAAAAAATATCTTAACTGAAGTGGTATTATGTTTTTAAAATTTGCTCATCGTATCATCATTCCATGGCAAAGATCAAAAGTGAATCATTGTACAGCATTATGGTCTTTGATAAAATCGAGATGAATCAGCAACCAACTGGCTTCTGAGTTGAGATTTTGTAAGCAAGAAATAGGCATTTAATTAAGATGTATTGTTGGGTACTTAAGAAGCATTCAAATTGAGGTATCTAGAAAGGATGCTTATATTGAGTTACCTTGTAAGGCTTTCCATATGCCCTTTCCTCCGAAGGTCTGCGTAAAGGCAATCATCTTAAGTGCTTTTGCTATCATTGCTATTAAAATCTCGCTTCAGAAAATAAGCATACCTTGTCAGGAAATCTTCAAAATTTCCTTATTCAAATAATAGCAACAAAATTCACTTTAACATGAAAAAACAAGAATGACCCCCAAATAATCACCAACCACCCACGCCAAAAGTTTGCGTACACTTACAAAATAGAAATTTTAATGACCTTTTACTGTAAAATAATTGCACTAAATCGTGTTTTTAAGTAATTACAAGCTTCTTTCAGAATTTATTTAGGATTTGAAAGCTTGTGTAATTCAGTGACAGGTAACAGAAAAGAGATCGATATATTTTTGAAACAAAAATCATCATAGATCTTCAGAAAAGGAAAAAATTTTAAAGCAATTGCTGAAACTGTTAATATAAGGCATTCATTGAATCAAAAAGTGTTAATAAACTACAAATCAATTAAAATGTTGACGTCCAAGTCAAGATCCTGACGTCCGTCTGCAGCGTCATCTCGAGAATCTTGCTTTGTAATACGCTTTATAAAAACGATTACAAGACTATGAACTTCACAAATAGCTAAAGGTTTTGCCGAGATGTTACAAAAAGTATGACTTTAACTACAATTTTAAGAGGATGACTATCATGGCCGAGTTGCACAAAAGAATCCCTTCATCTCTCAAGTGAACAAAGCTAAGAGAATGACATTTGCAAAAAACAGCTAAATAGGACACATAATTATTGGAAAAAATTTAATATATTCAATCGAAAGTAATTTTTGTATTTTGGCATAAAAAAATACAAAAATATGTCAGCGAAAATTCATGCTCAGATCTTAAGAAAGAGAATTTTTTTTCCGACTATCAAACATGAAGGAGGAGGTATAAAGTTTGAGGGTGCATAGGAAGCCTTGGGTTGGTAATCTGGAATTAGTTGAATCAATAATGTACAAAATTAATTACTTGAACTTTTTGAAGAAAAATATCAGGGCAAGTGCCGAGACACTTGCGGCGAGTGATGATTTTTACTTTCAGCTGGACAAAGTACCAAGCAGTGAACCCATGGCCGTTCTGCCTTGTCCTAAACTAATTCCGTAAGCCCTCCTAGTCCTCAAACATAAGCACAATACAGCATTTGTGCGCTTTACTTGAGTGAATAATTAGGGATAAGGTATTAACATCCAAAGAAATGCTCATATCTGTCATAGCAGAAGAATGGAATAAAATAACCACAGAAAAGAAAAATAAGCTAGTTGAATCCGTGACTAATGTGATGAGAGAGTTAAAGAAAGAACGAAATATCTTAAAAAGTATTAACTTTTACTTATAATCCATTATTGCAAAGGTTTCTTTCCAGTGTATGCAGACTTTTGACGCCCAAGAATTGTGCCGTTCTCAAGTTATATATATATATATATATATATATATATATTTATTATTTCATGTAATAATCAGGTGATTGTTGCTTATACTATTTGAATTTACGACTTTTTGAGGAATCAATAAAAAATAGTATTGATTCAGAAAGACTTCATTTCATTAGCGATTTTTGCAGAAATACGAAAACTGATCATCTGTACGCAGACTTTTGGAGGTAAGTGTATGGACATCTAGAGAGATCCAAAATTGAATTTTCTAACAAGATACAAAATATTGAAGTATGCTAAAATATATATTATAAGGTCCTTTACATTTGTTTCTAACTTGTCAAAATTTAAAAGTATATATATAGTGTACTTAATTCATATTTTACAGCAGCGGTTCTTAAACTATCGATCTCCGCAGCTCCCCCCCCCCTCCTTCTTTATATCTGACTTCTTGGACCCCTAAATTTTTGAGCACTCCTCCCTGACTTCCAACGCATGGTTAAGTGATATGAAAGTTCCTCAATAATGTTAAGATTGCCTGTGCTACTGTATTGAATTTTGTAACCCCCCCCCCTTTTTGTGCTATTTTTTTGGAAAAATTACATTGTAGTAGTGGCTATGAGTGGTTGCAAACAATAAAAAAAAACTGAATTAATATTCTTGATAGAAATACAAGTTTTAGTAGTGTCTTTTCATTGGGTTTAGTGATCAAGGCTAGGATCTAGGATGGGACACATCTTTCAATTTTTCCACGAGGTTTTTCAGAGTGTGTAGAAAAAAGGAAATCTTAACACTAAAAGAGAGAATTTAGTAGATCCCTTAGAAAGGCTCCGGACCCCTGGGCTCTGCGGACCACAATTGAAGAGCCTCTGTTTTATAGTATTACAATTCTTTTTACAGTGTAAATATTCTTCTGTAATAAAGAAATTACTTTAACTCAATGATAATAATGTCTTGCTTCTCGGCTGCGAGCATGCAAATTTTAATTTAACTAAAAGCTCTTACGGGAAGTTATTGCTTTTAAAATCAAATTGAACAAAGTATATTCATGGCAATACGTGGAAGTTAAGAGTGGAGAACTGGTTCAAACGTTCGATTTCCTCCTCTGACTGAATTTCTTTAAGAATCCCGTAACCCCCAGGGCTTCTCAAACCTTCAATATTGGCGATCCAATTTTCAGTCATAATTTTCATCGCACCCCCTTCATACAGTGACAATGCATGGAATGCTGTAATAATATACTTTTGACGCTATCGATACAACAACCACCATTATAAACGTACAAATTATCAAAACTAGTACTAAATTTTGTGTATGTTGCTTTTAAGTGATAAATATTTTAAGTTACTTTTAAGTATTAGATAAAAGTTATGTTACATTTCATAGTTCAGAATGTATTTTGTTTTGCTTCCTTTCAATAAATTGATAAATTATTTTAGATAATTATTTTTTTTGTTTTAATATACTTGGCCCCCCATAGGATTATCACGCCCCCCCCCTAAGGGGGCGCGTCCCACAGTTTGAGAAACGCTGCCGTAACTTGTAGCTGGCAAACAAACCACCATACATTCTTATGGTTAAGGAAAAAACAATTTGATTGAAATGACTCAGGATAAATAAAATATAAAAGGGGGTTTTGAAATTCATACTATAAGTTTTCTTATTTTGTTGGCTCCGGTGGTTTAGAAATAGCGTGCCCGCATCGTAAGCCTAAGGTTGCGGGTTCAACTCCAGCTGGAGTCGATAGATTTTCTAGATGCGAAAATCGTAGGCATGCATGTCATAGAATTATGTGGCATGTAAAAGATCCCTTGAGTATCCATTTGGCTTTGATTCTCTGGGGAAAATTAAATCACATGACGATATTTAGCATCAGACGATATTTTGAACTGAATAAAATTCAAACGTCACAATTCGGTAGCGGAAGCCACCCGTAGATGGTACCGCCAACGAAATGGCTTCCACTTTTGGGGCTTGTCATTTCTGTAAGGGTTTAGTTGGGAAAAAAATTGCCTTATTTTAGAATTGTTTAGCATTTCTCCTTAATTTCCCAAGTATTCTGTTGCAAGCGATTACCTAAAGGTTACAGAACCCTTTTAGTGCTACTTCAAAGTCAACGTAACTTCGTAAGAAGTAAATTTTATTATTCTGTTTATGCACAAATTTTTCAGATGCATTGTAAATTGTAAAACTGGAACATTTTGGCAATAATTTTCAAAAGTACAGAAGGGTATAAAAATACAAAAGCTCAACTGCCGAATTGCTTAAGAGAATCCTGAAGTACGAAAACTGGAAAAGAACCAATATTTCCGGTTTTTATGTATAAATAAACCAAACACTATGAAACAAAACGTTTTTTAAAAAAGCATAATTTTCATTTAGATTTCAAATCACTTAAAAAAAAAATATTTATTTATTTATTTGGTTTGTTTTAACTTTATATTAAATGAGATGCCTATGTTGATGCATTGTAGTGAAACATCTTAGAAAGGTATTTTAAATTTTAGATAAGAACTTAACTGTTTCTCTAAAGATTCCATTTAGGTTCAACTTTAATTTTTAACATTATTCTTTGAATAAAACTGGATTACAGGAAAGATGATAGTGAAAAACTTTAATAATACCTCTATTGCTTTTTTTTTTGCAGTTGATGTAAATATTCCTTTTAAAAAAGGTGGTTGCAGAGCGTTTTCTGCCTTCTTATTAAATACAAAATTCTACCTCTTGATATTTTACACTATATGTCACGGGTTCTATTCGCGGGTCTTCCACTGATCCTCTTGAAGAAACTATTCTTTAACTGTTATTCGAGTTTAAAAGCAGCTTTCCATAGAGATGACTTGCTAATGTAAATGCTGTTTAAACCCTGTTAATGGATGTGCTATGTTAATAGTGGAATCGTGGAACGTGATTTGTGAAGAGTGAGTCGTGCATACTAAAGTTAGTATTCAACTATAGCCTCCATCCAGAGCCGTGGAAGAAATGTAGAAGTTAATATGAACACGGCTGTTGCAGGTCAGGAAGAAGTTGTCAAGTGACCTGAAAGTGGATTAAGAGATAAGATTTTGAATAATCTTATAAATTAGATAAAGAACTTAGATTAAGATTGTTCCCACATGAAAATTTCTCATAAAGTGATATATCTTAAATAAAAGTAATTATTTTTAAAACAATGTCTGCTTCTTCCCCGAACCCTCTTTCACCTGCACCCTCCATTTTGCGACAAAGAAACTGTTCTTTTTTAGTAATATTATGCAAAATCATTTCTTTGATTATTCTTAGTAAGTTCTTGGAATGTTTAGCAAAACACAAGAAGTTGGAGAGTTGTGAATGTCTTACAGTTCAATTCGTGTGACATCATTGTCACATGATAAATGCTATCGCGTATTTCCAGCCAATCAGTTCATTCGTCTCTCTGTTCCTAAATTATTTGTTTTACAGAAACTTAAAAAAAAATACACATTTGTCAACAATAATAACGCACAAAGGTAAACAAAATATTCGGATACAGTTAGATTTTTTTTTTATTTTGAAAAACGTTTTGAAGAAATTTTGATATTTTGATCAAATATCAAATGTGAAATTGTATTTGGGTTATATAAGAACAATAACAAGTACAAATTTCACATCAGCTTTGAATTCAACGGAAGACACGTGATTACATTTGTCATGTGACCGTCATAAACTTAGCCACTTGAGTGTTGGTTAAGATTCTAGTTGGGGTGTGATCGATTATGAAGGTTCTATGCGCGTTCCTTTTACTAATAGTCCTTTGGGGGAATTTCTGATCTTTAAAAATTATTTTATTATAAAACTCCTCTTCGAAGAAGAAGGCATGATTATGTTCATTAATACTACTGTATATAGCCTAGGTTTTCAGGTTAGAGGGAGCGATGGGATTGACTGCAGTGGAGCAGAGATTAAATTGATCAGCGTCTATATCCCTCACGCTCCACCAGTGCGTTAAATGCCCCGGATGAATATATACATCTTTCCAAAATATAATTATTTTCTTTGAGCTGCTTTCAGTAAAACTATTCCGAAGGCTTTGGAATGCAATAAGATGAGCTTGTCTGTGTTTGCGAAGAATTAACTTATTTGAGCCTTTTGTTTTCACCCCAATACACCGCATACGCTTGCTTATGTGAAATACGGTGGCATTGGGGTAACGTTGAATCGGTAGTTAAGGCGTTAAAGAGTTTTATAAGAAAAATATATGTTTTGAAAAGAAACAATAAGACTGCATTCGGTTTGTAAATGTTAATAGTTTTAGCATTTTAAAGATTGTTTCGACAAATGGAATTTTTTTGCTGAAAAATTCTGGACGTGGTTCGCAAGTATAAATCATATGCTATTAGATCCGGGGTGGGCATTATGTCCATCGTGATCGACCGATGGACCGCCAAGACATTTTGGGGAGACCGTCTAAAATTTTACCAGTTAATAATTATATATCGAAAATTCAAGATTGGCTGACAGTACGCAGACTAAGCCTTCTACTGATAGTAACTACGAAAACTAACTTAAAATAAAAATATTTTATTTCTTTAATGTATTTTGAATTGTTTCATAATAAATGTATCATTTGATATAGTTATATTTGGGGCTATTATTATTAAGTTTGTATCGCGTTTTGCTTTAAACGCGGCTTTAAAAGGGTTGTTTTTATTTTAGTTCTGTAGATAAGTAAGTACATATTCCGTACTTATTATTAAGTTATAACAATAACCTTTTTTCCTTACCTCATCACATCTACGACATTGGGCAGTAGCGTACGCCAAAATTTTTAAAGGGAAGGGGGTCGAGGGTTGAAGGTCTACCATTCTCGTATCATACCCCAATACGCAGCCAAACATATTTTTTTGATCTTTTTCATTGTCGGAAACAAAAAACAGCAAAAAATAAATTACTGAATAAGTAATTAACATTAATAAATAAAAAAATTACTAATATCAAATACTTAATTACATTTTAAATACTATATACATGGGACTATAATGAATCGGAGGAAAATAAAGGGTTATGAGAGGTAGGGCCCGGACCCGTGGACCCCTCTCCCGCCTTTGTGTGCGCTATTGACACTGGGTGGACCACAACTCCTTGAAAATATCAGAAGTAGCCCGCACTCTGGAAAAGTCTGCCCCCACTTCTGCTCTAGATAAATCGCCTAAGATTTTATAAAAAATGGCAAATTTTCTTAACATTTTTCAGGAGTAACAAATATTTGTTGAAATTCACTGATTGCTAATAGCATAGGAATAATACATAAGCGCGATCCCCCCCCCCTGTAGATATTGCTTAAAATGGTATCGTATTAATAAATATTATGGAAGTTTTTAGAAAGCTCTAAAAAATTAAAGAGAGGGTAGAATTATCATTTATTTTACTTGATAAGTTATTTTTAACATCTAGTGTTCAACGAATGATTGAAACTATTCGAATTTTGCTCGTATATTGGTCGGAAAAGAAAGAAAAATTACAGTACAAAAATATTACTTAACAAGACTGGTTCTTCACGCTTTACTTTTACGAGACAATTTTGTGATTTGTTAGACAGCTAAACAACAAACTTTTTTTCGTTTCAAATGATACTCAAATAGTCGGGGGTGTTTCTAAATTCAAAGTTATGCAACGTTAATCTGTAATAATAGCGATTTCTTAATATTGATCTCACTCGCATTATCAAAGCTACATTTTATTGAACTAAAGGTGTTGTTCACCTTTCTTCTACATCAAAAGGTAAGAATTTCAAACAATCTTTAGGCATAAAAATATATTTGTATGACTAATTTGTCTGATATGTTATTTATTGCTCAAACAATGATGACTCCATTTCCAAAGAATGCAACACAACCTGCAGTTATCCACGTTTCCTTCCCATCTTGTCGCTCATTCTTCACCTCATCGACTTTAGGAGTAAACAACTACCACGCAAGTTGATTTTTTAAGCCATTATGTTAGCCTTGGAGCCGTGTATCACTTAGCATTTGAACTAAAACAAAAGTACTCAGAAATCCTTCGACTTTATAAGATTAAGGTCCTTTATATTTAGATGCACTGATCATCCATTTTACAACAACAGAAGAGTTCATCTCAAAGGTAAAGTAATTCAATGGAAACAATTTATATTTTTCTGCCAGGACATGTTAATAACCGACGCTCTTCAATGAAAGAGGAACCCATGGTATGTTAGAGAACAATAGGATTTCTTTCCGATCAAGGTGAAAATTATTTGTGAATAAATGAAAATTTATTGTTCTTAAGCAAACAATATTCCAAAGGTATGAATAACATACTCCTTTAGATATAAATACCATGTTGCTTTTTAGGTACGATCCTATTAAGTTACTACTTAAGTGTAAATATCAAATAATTCCTTAGGTACGAAAAACATGTTCCGGTTGGTATGGATACAATGTTGTCCTTTAGGTACGACTACCAAAGTGCTACTTAGGAACAAATTCCAAATGACTTCATAGGTATAAGTACCAAGTTGGTTTTTAGGTAATAATATCAAACTGTTTCTAGGTATTAAAATAAAATTGTTCCTTAGGAACTAATACCAAATTGTTGCATATATACAGATATAAAATTGCTCCATATGTCGAAATATCAAATTGTTCCATTGATAAAAATATCAAATTGTTCCATAGATACGAATAACAAATTCTTCCATACATATGAATATCAAATCGTTCTTTATTGCGAATACTAAATGGCTCCTCAAATACGAATATCAAATTGTTCTTAAGGTACGAATATTTTCTACTGATATCGAAATGTTCCAATCATAAGAATTTCAAATTGTTCTCACTACGAATACTAAGTTGTTCGTAAAAGAGAAACATCAAACTTTCCTTAGATATGAATACTTCCTACTTATGCCAAATTTATCCATACGTATAAATATGAGTCTCAAATTTGTTTTTTAATTACGAATAATAAACTGTTCCTTAGCAGCGAAAATCAAATTTTTCCTGAGTATGAATACAATATTGTTCCTTAGATACGAATACTATGATTTTCCTTGTATACAAATAACAAACTAGTTCTTGGGTGCAAATACAGTGTTGTTCTTTAAATCAGAATAACAAGTTATGTATTAAAAATGAAAACCATGTTATTCCTTAGACAGGAATAGCGTATTTTTCTGGGAACTAATTCAGTCTTTAGAAATTTTTTTTTAATTTTTTATAGATAAACTGAAATTCCTGTTGTTTTAAGATAATTAAACCGTGAATGAAAGCGAAGATATTTCAGTATTTGTGAAGAGAGTCATAAATAATGCCATAAATACAATATTTTAACAGCTGCTTGGGTAAAAAAAAATGTACTCACATTCTTCAGAAAAAATGAGCAACGCTGCATATATTTTTTAAAATCAAAATTAAATCAACAAAAAATCGGGAAATGGAATTCATTATAAATGACAGCCTACAAACTGTTATTTATGAAATATTTCTATATCTTTAATGATGATTAAAATGCATTTACAATACGCTATTTATCCATCATAAAATAATTTTGTTTTGTCGAAGAATTAGAAACAAATTACAAGAGTTGAAAACGATGTTCTATCCAAATTTGTGGATATTTGTCGATTTTCACTAAGTTTTCTATGTATTGATTTCTGGTAATTTAAATCATGAACGTGCAATATTGTCGGCTGTTGCCAGTGTCGAGAGTAATAAAATTATTTATGGTATACACACGGAAAAAACAAATATTGGAACCAAAAATACATTTAAGGCCTGTATTGTTTGAAAATGCTTTAAAAAATATGTTTGAAATGCAATATATGTAAATAACTCCTTTTCTTAGAGTTGAATTGTTGATTTTATAAGTATTAAATTTTATCGAGTTTTCTTATAATTATTACAGTTTAAAAAAACCATGCGTGAACAGTTAGTAAAAAACAGCAAAGATGAAGTTCAATGCATACCAAAATATTCAAGGATCCAAATGTCGTCTAGTTATATACGTCTTTCACACAAGTACTATATTTTTAAAAGAAAACGTGTGTTTGAGTGTCTCAAGGATATCTATTAGATTGTTAACCTTGACTTTAACTCTAATAATCGAAAGAAAAAATAACATCCTTAAAATTTTACGATGGAATATAGAAACGGTGCATAGTTGACCTAGAAAAAATAAAAACAATGAAAATAATCATAAATGTGACACTAATGTTTATTTGAGCGTTGTTATGGTTGCTACACCTGTAGAAACCAAGAACTAAGATTTTTTAAATACATATAATAGTTCTTTTTTTGTAACTAATATTACATACAAAAATTTTCATTTCTAGTATAACGGTTCTATATTCATATGTAAAATGTAATTTTACATATGGATGTCATTTTTACAAAGATCCCACAAATTCTAGAAGCTTTTAAGACGGATCAAAATTTAGAAATGAAATAAATCTAAACAAAACATTTTGTTCAATCCAACCAATTATTTGTAAATTTGCAAATTTTTTTGTTTGATTAGAAAAATTTTATAAAAAACAAGCCTCTTTTGATAAAAAAAAAACAAGCCAACTTAAAATATTTTAATAACTATAGCAATCCTAAATGAAAAAATAAATGTAGTTCTTACAAAATTGGGCTTTTAGTTACTTATAAATATAAGACAATCCACAATTGATTTAATACTAAAATCTCTAATCGGGATAAGAAATATATTTAATATAAGATATAAATAAGAGGTATATATATTCAATCAGTGATAATTTATCAAATAAAACTCGTTGAAGTGAACATAGAAAATGATTGCACAGTCGATTTTATTTATTTTTATTTCAAAAAGAATTGAGATGAATAAATGAAGAGCATTTTGGTTCAAATTATAAAGCTCGAGCAATGATGCTTCATAAACTTTAGTAAATTGATAAACAAAATGTCATTTGCAAATAATGTAATATAAAATAATAATAGATTCATGACAGTTGATCCATATGATCTCTTCCAGAAAAAAGTGACAGAGAATCAAACGACTTAAATTGAGTAGATGAACAATTCGAAATATTTTTTCCAGCAAAAATGGCTCGAAAGTAATTATAAAGACCCAGAGCAAACAAAGCAGAATATATAGTTACCAAAATACTTTACAAGCAATGATTGACAAGAGAAATGTAAAAAAATAAATAAAATGTATATGTTTTTCTTATATTTAAAATAAAATAGCAGTTTTTTAAAAAGCAAAATCTTTGTATCTAAATTAGAACATCCTCTTAAGTGAAAAGAATACAGCTATTTGAAAAGTTTTAGGCAGACGATTCTCCTAGAAAATTGTATATATTGCAATCTGAGTTCCTTAAAATGAGCTTCTTTTTATATAGAATAAATTTAACTTTTTGTAAAAATTAATTTTTAGGGGTATTCAATATATTTAGTGTTAACTTAAGAATCTCCAAAGAAAGAAAAATAAAGCACCCCATGCATAGGTTTTCCTTCTATTAATTCAACTCAAATGGTTTTGTATAATCAAAATGCCTACATAAAAATCTTATACGGCAAAATAAAATACTTAAAGAAAATCAATTAAATGCGTATTATTATGATAAAGTGGTCAAAGTATTCTTTAAACTCTGTTAACAATCAAACTAAGAGCGAAAGCATTTTATTTATTAAAAAAATTGTTACTTCATAACTGGCAGCTGCAATTTATCCTTAAACAAATAAACAGTATTTGTACATGTAAATTCGACTGGCATCAATAATATTACTAAAGTAATGAATGATTCATCAACTCAATCAGTAAACAATACAAAATTAGGGTTGAATGATTGATGTGACTGAGAGGAATCGTACAACATAAAAGCAATACGACAAAATGCATGAAAACATAACACGTTGGAAGGCAGAAGTGTTTTTTAATAATAATCTGCTCAACACATAAATAGCCTTAAAAATACCAGTAAATTAATTAATAGGAAATGAAATAAATCAAGTTAATGATACCATTATTAATAAACTAATCAATTCGACATACTATAATATTTTGATTAACCAATTTAGTGTGCAGGAACATCATCATGATTAAATAAACAATGGAATAATGATAACAATGACACCAAGTAAATGTGTAATAAACTCAAATGGCAATAACAGTACTACGAAAAATTATAAGGCATTCCCGAGAATTAAATATAACAATATTCTACCAGCACATGGAAATAATAAGTTTAATTGACTTTTACAATAGCAGGCAATTAATTCACTTATTAAATGGCTCAACTGTAATCAATCCAACAATAAGTTAATTAATTGATTCAATAAGTGTCAAATGCACCTTGAATTAATCAATACTTGACGTTATCCATCGATGTCAACAACAAGAATAGTTAGACATGCACTAAACACAATTGACTACAGCTGTGTCACATCGTAAACAATCAACCATTCTGAAGAGTAATTGATAAAAAATAGTTCCAAAATGCAGATGAATAAATAGTACACAATTGACGACACTAATACCAGCAATTAATCCTATAGGACAGACAGAACTTCATTGAATGACCTATTTGTCAATTCAATGGACAACAACAATGCCACTGGTTGATTATCCAATAACTTTTATAAGACACGACGAAGTCAACCAAGGGGTTTTGGAAGTATCACAATCCACGGATGTGTCACTCCTCCACAATGACAACTTTCCAGAATGGACAGATTGCTTGACCTTGAGGAGGGGAGTAAGGATCGAAAGGAAATGATTGTCTTACCGTTCGCGGGATCATCCTCTCGATGGGTCGGCGAAGAATTGTCCTCCGTAGTCCTCATCGGATCCTCACGCATCTTCGTGTCCCGCACGCGCTAGCACACGACTGTATTTTTAGTTTTTGCTCTGTCTCTAACTCCTCCAGCGAATTGCCTTTGGACCGACTCCAGTTGGACAAAACCGGTTGCTTCTGTGGGACTGTACCCGCCCCCCTTCACTTTTTTTCCCCGTCTTACCTTCTGCTTCTTCTTGCAAGATTTACCCTTTTCTTTTCATGACACCGAGCTGGGTTCCCCCCCCCCCCTCTTTCTTTAAAAAAAAAAGAGAAGAAAAAGAGTTGAATATATAGTTTTTTCCTCCTGTCGGTTTGTTTTCCGTCTCTATCTCTTTGTTTTGCCGCTGTGGCGCAAAGTTAAAGTGGTAGTAAATGAAAAAGTATTTTTAATATTTTTTGTTGGATAGTTATTTTTTTTTTTTTGAATAATGATTATTCGGTATTGCAAAATATTTGTGATTTATTTCTTTTTCCCCTAAAAAGGAATTTCTCAATATTTATTATCTTTTTTCCTTTCTTTTTTGTTTATTTCAACCATTTTGCAATGACTTTTATTTGAGAAAAAAGAACATTTTTTTTAAAAATTATTCATATATTATGTATATTATTACGATTCTTATATAAATGGTTTTATCTATGAACTATTTCATAATTATTTTTATAGAAAAAAAGAAATTCATATATTTACATTCATATTTTTTAAATTTTTGTTTTAAAATTAAGGTTTTTGTAGAAATGTTCTTATAGAACAATTATTATTCTTTTTACTTTGTTATAAAAATATTTTCTTTTTGAATTATATCTCAACATTATTCTAACAGAAATATTCTTTATAATTTATTTATTTTTATTTTCAGAAATGCATTCTTAATTATTCTCACTAAAAAAATAAGCAAATTAAATGTTCTCAGTTGTTTTATAGATAAAGCCTATTTCTTTTTTTAATATTCTTTTAATGATGTATTCTATGTTTTATGGTCAGAAAGAAGAAAATTATTATTACTTTAATTCTTCTCTTTTGGTGTAAAATTTTATTTTTTGCCAAGTACTAAATATTCTTAATGAATACTGATTGCTTTAAAAATCAATATCTACTTAATTTAGCAGAGTGTTAGGAAATGATTTATTTCCAAACTAGAATGGAATTAAATTTCAAGACGATTATAAGAAATTTATCAATCTTTTTAAATCATTACTATTAAAAGTAATTTATATGATAACTGAATATTGCCATAACTTTTGGCAGTAGCTATTAAAATTTGTGAAACGTTAATAAAAAAATAAAGCCAAAAATTAAAATGAAGAAGAATAACCAAATTCTTAAAAATATCTGCTAAATGTATGATGTGATCTCATTTGGACTTCAAATTGACTCTCATGATGGTTAATTTTAAATTTAACGAGTATATCACCCTGTCACAGTAGGATTTTTTTAGAACCCAAATTATTGATTCGCTTAAATTTTTTACTTTTTACTTACAGAAGCCAAATTCAAATTTAAGAAACAGAATTCTACAGAAATATCTTTAAAGAATAACTATATAAAGTATCATCTTCTTCGAATTATGAAATTTAAATAGGAATAGCATCTGTTGGGAGTGGTGTTTGAAATCTTGGGTTTTCGTGATGTCAGGCCCACGGCGATCGAAAGTTTAAGAACCGCTGAATTAGACACTTTCGACAAATGAATAACTGTCACCAGTTATACTAAGATAGACGTCTAATAATAAAAACACGCTATCTTTTATGCATGCTAGAACGGTATAATCTCGTTTACAAGTTCTCATATTATTTTGCAAAAAAATTATTGAAATTTAGATACCTCCTTCTGAAGAAAAGAACACAGTGGAATTTTTCCAAAGTTACGAAATAATTCCATCAAAGAAAAATTTGTTAACAGGCACTCTATGATTGGTTGCATAAAACAAATAAACCACCCCTTGAATAATGTAGTCCTTATTAGATATTCCATTCATTTGAAATTAAACTCTTTTTTTTGTGAAGATAATGGAGTATAAATAACTAGATGTAATTTAAATCTAGTTATTTTTAGAAATAAATTTTAGCAAAAATTTCTTAATTTTCTCGCCAATTTATTGGTTTATAGGTTAACGTAAATATCAATTTCTTTTAAGTTTCCAGAGTAAATTAAATATTTAAAAAAAAATGTAGCTATAATATTGAGACTGAACAAATCATCGTCTACATTTTTTCGTCTTTCCTGTAGTTCCCAATGTTTAAGTAAAGAAAACGTGTGAATAAATTTTTAAAAACTTCGAATAATTATTTAGTTTTATATCTCGAACAAAAAAAGCATGGAAAAGAGTTTATTTTATTTATGAAAAATGGCTCATAAGACTAATTTATTTAAGATCCAAATGAAAAAGAGAACTTTTTTAGCTATATTTCAAGGAAAAAAATTGACTAAAGGGAAATGATATACTTGTTAACAAAAACAAAGTTTTATGTAGAGGAGTTTTATGATAGAAGAATGAAGTCATTTTTCTCATTTTCTGTAAATGGAAGAAACACTTTTCCAAAAAGATGCCGTGAATTTCATGTTATTCTTTTTTGGGGAGAAATATATATATATTTTTGAAGTGAAACTTCTTTGCGGACGGGAGTGAATGGGAAATTTACCCAAATTTGCGTAACAGTGAAAAAGCAAACGGAAGTAGTGATTCCCCCATCCCCCCGAAACGTCGCCATAGTGAGGAGATAGCGAGCGGGAGGAAAAGAGAGCGGGGTGGGTACCACGTGACTTGCGTCATATCCGTAAAAAAGTTGGATGATTGCTAAGGGGGAATTGTGCATCAAAAGTATATCTTGCTGCTATGTTCGAAAGGCGCTTAGGTATTGGTGATATTAAGTGGGTACCCTTGCTACTCTCGAAACGAACTCGCGTGGCGTATTTTCGTAGTTTTTATGTCATAAACGTGCCGCTTTCAACGAATAAATGCACCTAAAATATTACCATTATATGGCTCTTCCCGTTAGGAGAGTGTCTGGGGCATTGTGTATATGTCACAAACGTTCGCGCCAGAATCGCTACGGATAGCATCTTGTAAACAAACGCAGTGACTTCTATGAGTGATGCATTAAGTTTATATTATTAATTTTTATTTCCATTGAATTAAAATAAATTTTGGTCAGATAGCCTAGAACAAATGCAGAAAGAAGAAAAGAGTTTTGTGAAAGAAAAAAAAGAAAAACCAGCAGCAATTCCTGGCGAAAGTCTACATATCACCAGGTAGTTTTGTCGCATCTTTTATCATCTTAATCCACAAAGTTTTAGTGCTGTACACATCAGAAGCTGCTACAATCATTGGATCCGATGATGATTAAAAGCCGCTTATCTTAATTGGAGACTTAAATGTTAATTTTGCTTCAGAAGAAGCAAGACCACTCATTGAATTCTTGAAACGGACACTGAATTTGACAATGAATACTGGTTCTAGAGAAGGAAAAACAATATACGGAACCACGATTGATGCAGTTTTCTCACATTTTCTTGATTGACTACAATCGAGGATTTTTATATCCTACTTTAGTTACCACACACCTATTGGGTCTTTCTTGGAAAATGATGATGCAGAAAATTGAATAAAAATATTTTCATACAATAAATGTTCGAATTTTATTTGATTAAAGTTATCTCAGCAGTTTAATATAATTAGATCTATTCCTGCAAGTACGGCCAACATCGCCTAAGAAGTTTCACTTCTATCGCGAGGCTTTCCGCGTTCTTTTATTTTTTTTATGAGTTTGTTTACCAAATGAACATTTAAGGCTTTTTTTTTTTCAAATGTAGATTGTCATAAAAAATGAAACAAAGAGAAATAGAACAAAATAAAGCAGGAAATTTTTTGGAATAATTACCTCTCCGCATTCGAATTGTTTTTAAAAATATAGTAAATTTGAACGAAATTATAGTTTTTTATAAGAAATTCCCCCAATATACAGTGAAATATATTTAGTGAGAAAACGTTTTAGACGAAATAACGGTCAACACAACAACACGGTGATAAACGGTCTGACCAAACTAATTTGTATTTTCATGCATTTTTTCCTCAAAACACGAAACGTAAATCGCTTAACATGAAAAGATTTCCCTTCTGGGAAGGAACAAAATACGATAAACACTAGCTGCGCAGGCGAGATTTAAGAGCGGTGTGAAATGAAAGAAAGGTGATTTCGTATGTTTCGTAGAAAGGAGGCTAAATTGGCTATGAAATACCCTCTGAATAGCCTGTGAAAGGTGCCAGTTTTGTTTACCTAAGCTATTTTCACCCAAAACGCCGCACATAACATTAGTTGGTCTTTAGAATTCAGTCTCGAGTGCAATGTGAGTAAAAACTAGGGAATTTGGTTAGCATTATTTTTTCTATTTTGGGAGAACTGTTTTGCGCAATTACAATAGAAAAAAGCTCAGGGAGGGGGAAACAAACTACTATTCCGCTGAAAATGAAGATGAAGTTTCCTAAGGCTGCTGATCAAAAACAGAAATCTGAAAAGAAAATAGTATTTCTTTATTTTGTATTAAATTTCATAAAGTGAATGTTTTCGCTTCATTGGTTTTATATTATGTACATGCATATTACATATCAATATAAATAAAATGTCTCATTAGACGCTTAATTTTGTTAAACATATGTTTTTTTAACGCATCGAAAAATACGAAAAAACATTTCAGTCCCTTGAGTTAGCTGTAGAAACGATTTTTTCTACATTAATTTCACGAACATCTTTATGATCCTTGCATATTTACAAAACGGAATGTACTTTCGGATCTTCACCTTCTATTAGTAGACTTAAAATGGCGAAAGCCCCATCTACTTAGGTAACAAATAAATAGGATTCGTTTTGTAATAAACTAAGCGAAACCATTTTGGTGCATTCATCTGGAATGTGTCTGTCAGCGAAGTTCAGTGACTTGGGTCCTAATTGCAGATGTTTGCGGAAAACTTCTTTTCAGAAAACCTTGGAAAATGGTTAAAAATTTCTCTTACTCCGGGAAGTCATTGTTTTTTGAAGTTAAAATAGACTAAATATAAATATAAACTCAAGTTCATGTCTATTTATGAATAAAGTGATTTTTATTCTTGTTCTTCCTGTATGCAAAACAAAAATAATTCAGAAATTTGTTTATTGTTTGAAATAATTATCTCGAATAATTCGAAATATTGTTATTTTCTAGAACGTCATTTATCCGAATTAGTTGGGAACGGACTCCGTTTGGATACGCGATTGTTCGGATGACCGAAAACCGAATGCGATACATGCAGTATATGAAACCGAACCCTATACGAAGATTGAAAATCATCACATGTGGTATATGTGCTGGAAGAAAAAGCAAAATAGGTGCAAAATGTCGCAATTTTACCTTTATTGTGGACAACAATCACTTATTTTTCGCTGTAAAATTGTACATCTTCATTTTTTCGCTGCAAGGTCTCTGATTCTCTTCAGCAGCAGTAGTTGAATAGGACAGCACTCTTATTGTTGCTCGTACTAACGCAGAAACGCGTCAGCATTTCATGGACACCTTGCTGCTTGCGTTGTTTTTGTAGACCTCGTCTTCATCCGTTTCATCGTCGACAGGGTCGGATTCTTCTTGTTCGGAAGTCACAATCTCGTCATCATTTAGCATTTGAAATCCACAGTATTCTACATCGCATGCCATCCAGGTTTCTACATCAACAAAACTCAACAAAAGAGCACGTATACACCTCCTCACTTGGAAACAAATTGAGCTAATATTCCGCGTAGATATTTACCAAATCACACAAATGAAATTCTCCAAATTTCCCTCACCTTGTGTTTTCCCGTCATTTTGGCCTCACGCGAAACAACTCGTGAGCATTGCACTGTTTGAAAACGTATTCGGACTTTGGTTCGGATA
Source organism: Trichonephila clavata (assembly GCA_019973975.1). Classification (NCBI taxonomy): domain Eukaryota; kingdom Metazoa; phylum Arthropoda; class Arachnida; order Araneae; family Nephilidae; genus Trichonephila; species Trichonephila clavata. The sequence continues at coordinate 167,187 of BMAO01005681.1, forward strand.
TTTGATGCTCCGGATAATAAACATTCGGATAAACGATGTTCTACTGTAATTCGAATATTCAGTAGCTGGTGTGTGACGATTGGGAAAATTAGTGGTAGCGTGAGAGATAAAAAAAAATTAAACAATTGTCCACGGCTATTAATTGCAGTTTTTATGAATAAATCGAAGTTTATTCATACTATTGATTGTTTAAATACTCCAGAATACATTATTTGTGAGTGAGGAGGTAAACACAACCGATATTCTGGGTGTTTTATAAACAAACCATTTTTTTACTATTTAGGGGCGAGGCGATCGCCTCTCTTCTACCTCAAATTTCAGTCGGGGTTCCGACGGAGTGATGTTTTTCTCACGGCCACGGATTGTCGGGGGTGATGTCGAATGAAAACACCCCGCAATATTTTTAGGATGCACGTGTGAACAGGAACGTGTGATGCTATCCATCAAAATAAGAAGATTCTGCAGCTGTGTGGCACGAAAACGCTACAGTCTGTAATTATAATATAAATCATTTATCCGTTGGAATTGTTTTTTTTGCTGATACTTATTTTGTTTCTGTTATTCATTCTTCTTCTTCTTTTGCCTATTTTAAAATTATTCATGTTGGTGGGAAATGACTTCTGTAGCCTAGTGGTCATTAACTCGTGGCTGGTATGTCATGAGTTCGAGCCCTCGTGCCGCTGATGAACCGCCGTGTAGAGATGCACATTAAATCTATCTTTGCTAAAAATTCTCCCGTTGGCGTGGTGTGGTAGTTTGGAGTGGGGGTATCAGGTCAGGTGTCCTCTTTACTTGAGCGAAGTTCAAAGTTACGAGGTCCGTCGCCAATAGCTTTCGTGTTGCTTTACAGTGCAATGTTACAAACACTGAAGCTGGGGGAATTTGTGGCCGCGGTAGCCAAGTGGTCAAGGTATCCAATCATGGATAGCCTGTCATAAGTTTGAGCCCAGTACCACTGAAGACCCGCCGTGTAGGGGAGCGATGCACGTTAAATCTGTCGAGAGCTAAAACGTCCTCCCGTTGGTGTGGTCTGGACGGAAGGGGGTGCCAGCTCAGATGTCATCTGCGTCACTTGACCATGGTTCAAAATTACGCCTTCCGTCCCCAAAAGCCCTCGTGTAGCTGAACACTGTGGCGTTAATATTCACTCACTCACTCACTATGGGGGGAATGGGCTCTGTTATTTATTTTTAAATAATTGGTGAGAGGGAAGTGTTTTGTGCTGTATATCTGATCCATCTGACGTCATGATCGTGAGATAGTTTGGCAAACAATAAAAAAGCAGTTAGCGCTTTGTTTACGATTTGAGATATTGAACTGTACTATATTTTCAGTATCGGACAATTACTACCATTCAACGGCTGGAATATAAAAAATAGTCGGACCACAACATATTTCCCCCTTTTTTCTAGGAAAAATCTCTTTCTTCAGAGGATTTGCTTACAGAAGTGTTTGCTTTCAGAGTTTTAAGCCAACATCACGGTAACCCTGTAGTATCTGTGAAGGCATTTCAAAGAAAATATCAGTACCTGTTTTTTATTTCAGTTCCAATTTACTTTAAAATTATAGACATATTTATAAAAGAGTTCTTGAATATAGTCTTGTGCTCATTGAAACATATAATGTACAACGTGTAAATGTGTTTCCTAAAAATTTTTTGAAGGAAATAATATTGAAAACTAATTGATATTGAAAATGCAGCAAAATTAAATTCTAATAAATTAGCCAAACTAATTAATTTCTAATCCAACTATATTCACCAAATTGAAGAACATGCGCATTACCGCTATCCAGGTGAAATTGAAACATTATTTTGCAATGCCCACCCCCAAACGCCTGGCAATCGAACTCCTAGAGTCCCTTACTAGACAGATTTTCATTCGAAACTGACCTTACAATAGGTGTAATTGCCATGATATAAATCACTGTAGGAAATTACTATAAACATTAATGATTAATTTAATGATTTTATTTGACTCAACCTTTTTTTTCGACCGGGTCGCAACATGAGGGTTAATGGAGGGGGGGGGATCAAGGACATTTAAAATACAGAAAATTGATCAAAATATTAATACTCATAATTTTGGAATTAATTTTTAAAACTATGTGATAGCAGTCGGTTCCTGCTTACATATGAAAGCTCTTGTCTACCTGTAAACCGGGCTAGGTGTGTGGGAGAAACTGAATGATCCACAGACATGATTTCAATCTAACTGATTTATTAATTCCAAATATCAATCAGACACAAAACAAATCTAATTAAAGTAGATGATTATATAGTAGAGCGCGGAGGTGAGATTCTATAACACGGAGATACTACTACAGGCCCTCAATTGAATCTAAGACAGCTTAAATACGCTCAAATATAACTACGCCGCACACTAATAAGCTAACTTCTACTTAATCAAGATCACAATACCTGTACTTTTTATGCATCGGATCCTACATTGGAAACTTGCAGGTGATCTCTCTCGGCTTGATCAATGTCGTTGGATCCCCGCTCTATAATCTTTTTCCTGAACAACTCCAAGACCTTTAACTAATTCCACTCTCTTTCAATCTTCAACTAACAACTAACTCGCAGACTTTATGTTAACTCCTACTTGCCAACTCCAACGTGTCAATCCACAAACTCGCTAAACCAGAATTTATATAATATACTTCATTTACATAATCACGCTTCCTTACTCGGTGAAAGTTGGTTGAAATAAATATTTTCCTAAAAGAGTCAAGAAGGGATTAGTAGAACCACGTATAGATCTGTCACAACTGTATTAAACTCTATCAAACTTAACTCACAAAAAATACCGTGTTTGTTCGAATCTAAGCCACTATGAGTTCAAATCCGCACCCCAAATTCTCAACAAACTTTTGTGAAAAAATGAAAAATAGCGTAACATGGTTTATTAAGATATCCAATTTTACAAAATCAAAATAGTTCTAAAATAACTAATAAATATTAAATAATTATTTTATCAGTATTATAATCTTAAATATATACATGAAGCTGTGTAATTGCTCTAACTGGCCCCATCCAACGAATTTTCCCCCCTTTGATTTTAAGCCACACCCAATTTTCAGTACCATTAACATTGAAAACAAAGAGCGGATTTGATTCGAGTAAATACAGTAAGTTTCATGCATATTTACCTAGTTATAGAGTAACTTCGATTTCCTTTCATCAATGATCTCAAGCCCCTTGTTTGCATTCTACTGTCATAAAAACAAAGATGATAATTATTTGATTTTTTCTTTTAACAAAGCCTCACTTTTCCACTTATTCTTATTTCAGATATTTATTAATCAAGTGCAGGAGGGTAGCAAAGAGTTTTTACTGAATTGCAGACTAAAATCAGTATTATTTGCTTAAAATTAGTTTAGACTTACTTTTGCATTTTTGCTTCAAACTTATTCAAATACTTTTTTTTTTATTTTACTAAAAAGAACATCTAAACAAATTACTGAATTTATCAAAGAATACTTCGTTATCATTTAAGAAACACTCTAAAAATGTCTTCATAAATTCATATGCTTATCCTTAACTTTAAATGTTTATCACACACACACAATATATGTATTGTAAGGAATTTTATAGACCGGGTAACATATTCTTCAATAGAGCACCAGCACAAAAAGATGTGCTTTTTCTCTGTGTGAGTAGTCATGAAAGAGAGAGAAAGTGACAATGCATAAAGGCATCCGGCAGAGGCAGGAGAGGGGGGAGGAGACAGGAGCAGCTTTATCTCCACGTAGTGACGTAGCAGGTGTTCCCCGAGTTGGTAGGAGAGCGATTTTCTTTCCCCCTTTAGTTACCTCTGCATTTTGTGACATTACCACAACATTTTCACGACCAATCAAACAAGTTGTTGGTCCATGTTTATAATTCTCTACGAAATAGCCAAGACTCCCACCGTCTTAAAATAATATACATTCTTTAGATATTTTATATGAGGGTTAGTTAAAAATTAGTTTCACCCATAAAATGGTCACTACCCCACTGATCTTGTTGTAATAAATTACAAAAAGAAAAAATTATCTTGAGTACCAGCACGACAACGACAGTACATACTTGATTCATAGAATTTCTAGCAAATTGTTAATGTATCGTTTTTAAATAACTGAGTTTGTTAGTGCAATGGGAAATGACTGGGCCACTCAAAAAGGTACGGTGGGTCACATGTAGCCCGCAGGTTGAGTATCGCTCCTCTAGCAGCAACAAATGAGATGTTTTGTAATTTAGTTAGATAACGAAGTCGACATCCGAGTTCTTGCCTTCATTCTGTTCTACACTAAATTAAACTCAGTGGTCCAACAGCCCATAGAGGGCCAATGCCTATTGTCTCAGTTTACGTGACCTTTTTTTTTTTTTTTTTTTTTTTTTTTTTTTTTGGCGCTGAGGTGCATAAGCAAATGTTTCGATCAGTTGGTCAGTCTGAAGCGAAATCCCCAGTGTTTAGTTACGAAGCAAGCTTAGAAATTATTTATCGACCCACTGAAGGGATGAAAAATTGAGTCGACCTTGCCAGACTAGGGTTTGTACCCTGAACCTGCGGCGTGGAAACGTAAAACGCTTCCACTCTGTTCTACACTAACCTCGATAAATTTAGAGTACATCAAACATTTTAAGGGGATGGTTTTGAAAAAACAAAACCTAACTTGCTTCTGTTTGGTTACGGGAGTCCTTTACTAAACAAGAATAGGTCATGACAGCGCAAATGCACCCAGAAAGTTCTCCATATGATCCCCATGTCCCTATTGAGACATATTTTTGTGTACCTGTTAATCATTGGTGCTTTTCTTAGTTGGGAACACATCAAAGATAAAATAATAGAATTACATAGTACATGTAGATTACACTTTTACAATTAGAACAATGAGTATGAACAGTTATATAATTTGTTCAATAGGAGTTGGTTCGCCGTTAGGTGAACAGAAAAGGATTAGACAACTCCTGAGGATATTAATGAAAACAGCCGAATATCTACTTTGACTGATAAATTTTTTTTATCAGCCTTTAAAGTATGTGATAGCGGTCGGTTACTGCTTACATCTGAACCTGTAAATCCTGCTAGGTGTGTGGGAGAAACTGAATGATCCCACAGACATGATTTCAATCTAATCAATTTATTATTTCCAAATATCAATCAGACACAATAGCCATCTAATTAAAGTAGGTGGTTATATAGTAGAGCGTGGAGGTAGGTGATTGTATATAGGAGGTGAGATTCTATAACACGGGGATACTACTACAGACCCTCAACTGAATTTAGGATAGCTTAAAAACGCTCAAATATATCTACATTGCACACTAAATAAGCTAACTTCTACTTAATCACAATACCTGTACTTTTTATGCATCGGATCCTACACTGGAAACTTTCAGGTGATCAATGGCGTTGGATCCACGTTCTGTAATCTTTTTCCTGGACAACTCTAACTAATTCCACTCTCTTTCAATCTGCAACTAACAACTAACTCGTAGACTCTATGTTACCTCCTATTTGCCAACTCCAACGTGTCAACTCACAAACTCGCGAAAACAGAATTTATATAATATACTTCATTTGCATAATCCCGCTTCCTTACTCGGTGAAAGTTGGTTGAAATAAATATTTTCCTAAAAGATTCATGAGGGGAACCGCGTATAGATTCGTCACAAGTAGGTTACAAATATGTCATGTTTCACGTAGACTAAAACTAAAAGTTGTTAAGAATTAATTAAAAGGCTAGAAAAAAACTGTTGTTTATTGAAAAAGACTCCTCTCCTTCTGTTTATCCCCACCTAAACGTGAGCAGATGTTCGCAATGAAATGACGAGGATGACACCTGAGCTGACACCCCACTCTCTGAAATTCCAAACCATGTCGACGTGAGGACTTTGAGCTACAACAGATTTAACATGCACCCCCCCCCCGTTCAGTGGCACCAGAACTTGAACCCACGACTCGCCAGCCTCGAGTCAATTGGCCACAGACCCCCGCGCTCTAAATTCATATTTTAGAGAGAAGGATCAGGTACACTGGTGTGCAAAACATAAGCAACAATGTAAATTTTAAACAGATAGCCACGAAATCGCAGAAATTGAGATATTGCAATCAGTACAATGAACACTCAATGCAGTAGAAAGGTGATGCTAATGCAAATGTCAGGAACAAAACGTCTTAGGCGTCTTGATTATATACAAAACGCGTGCAGTCGGAGCGCGCAGCTCAAGGCTACAATAAAAGGATGAACGGAAAGCAATTAAAGATACTTGTTGCAAGTGCTTTCTTTCGTGAAATATGGCTAGAAGAAATCATCTGGATGACTTCACACATGGTAGAATGATCGGAAAGCTGGGGGGAGGGGTGTAGTTTGACCAGTGGAGCTGAAGAGTACGGAATCAACAAAAGTGTCGTTTCACACCCTTGGAAAAGCCTTCCAAAACATACGTACAGTTGTTAGGAAGGTTGGTGGTGGCCCCCCTATAGGAAAGCAACTGCAGTGGAAGACCGATATATCACCCTGCAGCCGAAAAGAACGCGATACCAGTCAGAATAGGGCATTGCTCAGCAACTGCGTGCAGCAACAGGGCAACTAGTCTTGCGGTTTACTCCAACCAGGTGCTTTCACAAAGGTGGCTATTTGCTCACGGTCCTGAACGGTACATCCATTCGAAAGCTGGCCATCGGAACTCGAACCGGACTTCTAAGAAAATCGGCGATTTGTTTCAAAAATGAGCCGATAAAATTTATTAATGATAATATTCCGTTTCGGGCCGGTTGTATCATTTGGAAGATTTTATCGCCTGCACCAGAGAAATGGAAAAGGACCCAAATACATATTACCTATATGTTTTCAATTAATTTTGACAATACATAATGTGGAATTTGCGCCATAGCCCGTCAACTAGTTCACAGTAACAATTTCGGAACGTTTTTCTCACTGTATAATGAACATAAGGATATTTGGTGACGGCTTTTGGTTTGGCGAAAACTGCCGATGGTTTAATACTTAAAAACCAATATATTGCTTTAAAAATTAATGTAGAAATATATTTTTGGTACTTTTCTCGCTTCGCCGGTGCAAATATTGCCAAGTTGGCGTTATTGACGACAACACACACAATATACACATAAAGAATATTAGTTAAACATTAGTTCCTATTGGTTTTTCATCCATTTTTCAATTCCTACTGTTAGTTCACACTCTCTATATATTTATCTTATTCAAATTTTTAATCGTTAATAAAATGCATTTTAAAGCACTCGAGCTGAAATTTAATATACGCGATTATTTTGGATAACAATACCATAATTTAATTATCATTAATAAAAATTAATTGATTAAAACTAATTATTCAAAAAATTACAAATACAGCCACGTTGGCATTATTTTTGGCAACTTAGCAACCATTTTGGCGACGTGTGTCAAAACTTGAAAAGATTATTTTTCTTCACTTTTCAAAACGCTTGTTTGAGCTGAAATTTTCTATACACTATTGTTTTGGGTAACAATACGATAATTTAATTATAATTCATTAAAATTAATTGACTGAAATTAATTATTTAAAGAACTGCAGATACAGCCACTTTGGCTTCATTTTTAGCGACTCGGGTCAAAACTTTAAAAGATTTTTTTTTCTTCACGTTTCAAAGCATTTAGCTGAACTGAAATTTTATAAACACGATTGTTTTGGATGACAATACGACGCTTTATTAATAATTAATAAAAATTAATCGCCCCTTGATGTTGTGATGCCGTCATATGTATGTTCGTATTTACATTAATAGTAACTATTTAATAAAAAGTATCTAAAATATTTTTTATTGTTGATCTAAGTAGGAATTGACTTAATTTTTTTTATATTACTTGTTGATGTATTACGAAAAAGATACTACAAAGAAAAGTCCATGACTTGGCTTTTGGTATCAAGAGGTTACCATTAAGAATATTCCGTTTGGCGTCTGTTGTATCATGTTTGGTGACATTATCGCCGGCGAAAAGGAAAAGGACCATGTGTGTTTTTTTAAATTTATACTTATATATCGCTTCTCAATTTTTCAACCTTGCATATCACTGGAAATAATGACTATGTAACGTAAAAATGGATACTTATGTACTATCGCAACAATAGCCAACTTTATTAATAACTCGCCAAGTTGATAACCCCGATTTTATACTTGCCAAACGCCCTTAATTGGTCCCAAGGTGCTTCGTTTCGTATAATGTCACCAACAGGTTGCGATAATACATTAGTACCTAAAAATGCCATCTTTACGAAAGAAATCATTTGGTTTTTTGGTACTTACACATTATTGCTATCGTATTGGAAAAATTAAATTAAATGAAGCACATAGTTTGCAATTTAGCACGTATGATACATGCGAAATAGGGGCCACCAACTTCGACGCAATACAATCTTGAACGTTTGTATTGCTGAGATAGTATGTAGGTATCGGCTTTTTCTTTAATCACAGAATGAAATACAGTTTACAATTTAATTTTTAACTAAATTTTGTTATTGTAGGAACCTATATGAAAAGCTGATGCAATAAAGTAACTTTTAAGCCAGGATGTAAATTCGCATGACAATATGCAAACATTTACAAATATAACATTCAAATAATAGCGTACATCAAATAATAAAAAAAACAATCAAATTACAATCTAAGGAAAGTTATTTCAATCATATTAAATGTTTTTAACTTCACATTTCATCGGATTCACGTAATATCTCCTTACAAGTAATGGACTTCGTTATATTGAATTATTAATAGAGGACGAGGTCCATAATTTAAGTGGAATCTTCCTCTTCTAATTTTCATACCACAAGATGAATATTTTCCAGACATATTTCATTTGCGTCAGCTTCCTTTAGCTCGTAAGATAGTACTTGATTGAATTTTCAATAAAAAAGGAAGTAGAATTTAAATAGGCTTTCCTTTATGTTGCAAACTTCGAACAACCTTATTCTTATTTAAACATTAGATTTTTGATTTTATAAAATTGCAGCTTTACTTTTACATTAAAATATCAACTCATCTTCCAAAATCAAATTTCTTATTGTAAAACGAGACGTTTATAGTTAAAGTAACACAGAAAAATTGAATTTAAAATTTCAAACGAAAATGATTTTTAATATATATTTTATTTAATTCATTGAGTTTTGAAAACTTTCAAAACTACATAGTAATGTAATATGTAGTGAATTATAATAAATTTACTTAATACTATGATTTTCTTTAAAAAATACAGTCATATTTATTTGAAACAACTAAACTCTTAATTTTTTATGTACTTTAACTTTAACTTTAAATTTCTTCCTTCTGATTGGTTAAAATTCATGGAACACGAAATTTTAAGCAAATTTCGCCAGTTTGGCTTTAGATTTTAAAGTGTGAGGTTGCGTTTCTTGATACTGGGAAAATTCGCGAGAAAAACCCAAAATATATTATTTTATTGACTAGAAAATAAAATTTATGTTTTAATTTCTTATTTTCTTTCCTTCTAATCAGATTTCGTTGTATTTTTAAGCTTTTAAAAATTTATTTCGTATTAGATTTGTTTTGAATCTTTTTTGGCGTGAAACTATTGCACTTTCTTTAACTGTTTCGGAGACTTTCATTTCAGGAGTTCTTCCCATGGACTGGGAGCCTACGTAGGTCCACATTGAGGAGATGGAATGGGAATATTGCTGCAAGGGGCCTGAACCTATGGATTGGGAGGACTCACCTGAGGTAAGAGTCTCCAAAAAGAAAAAGGCGAGTGAAATTATTGATATCGAAATTAACACTAATTTTCAGGTTGAGACAATTCCACCGGCGCCAAAAAAAGTGAGTCCACCTCTAAAACCTAACAATAACCTTTCCTTTCAGGAGAAGGAGAACTTTCCAACCCCAAAAAAGGTAAATCCTCTTTTAACTGAGATTGTACGACGGAAGATTCGCACAACATCAAAGGTAAATACTCCTGCGGTGAGTCCTGAAAATAGAGTAATACTCAAAGCGCGTCGAACTATTCGTAAAGATTAGTTCCTTTTAAGTCCACAAATTTATAATAGCAATAGTAATTACGACTTCACATCCAAAATTTTAATCATGCAAAAATAATTTTTCTATAATCCAGTTTAATTTTCAGGGGAGTGTAAATATATTCATTATAACGTTCTGAGTCAGTAAAAATGTATTTATAATAATTTTTAGCAAATATAAATTTAATTTTATAACGAAGTAATTATGATGATTCCTTTTTTTTCAATTATTATAGTGAAAAGGGTTAAGAAAATGATGTGGTCAATTAGATTAATCCACAAACTAGTGTTTTTATGAGCATCAAATCATATTTAAGATCAAATACTATCCATTGATAATTCGATTTACAATGTTATTTTTATATAAATAAAGTTATCTTAAATACTTTAATGAACTAAATCAAAAAGTTATCAAAAGATTAACTCCTTCAAGAAAAATCATATTTGAATATATTGTTTTTAAACAGTTAAATTTTTTTGTCTTTTTCACTCTAAGATCCATCTACAGACAATTGTTTTGTGATAACTCAATATGTTTACAATAAATATATAAAATTCGATACAGAGGTGTTTTTTATGAAGTAAATATCCTTCGACATAATTAAGACTCAAGTTGATTACATGGGGAAACGTTTTATAACGTAAATATCCTTCCTTAACATAAGAAGGAAATTTTCGTATATAAAGGATCATGCAACGAAATGCGGCCCCACATTAAAAAACACGCCAAATTCTGCTCCATAAATAAGTTTGCAGTTTATGTATACCATCTAATAGTATTACCAAAGTTCGTGTTAGCGACAACTAGAGAAATCAGTCGCCAACCATGTTCGTTATAACTGAAACCATTAAAACCATTTAAGAAAAAAAAATTAGCGAATTCAAAAATATTTAAAAATCTTAAAACCAAAAATTTGATTTCATTATAGTATATCAAGAAAGCTTAAAATTATTTCCACAACAATTATCATTAAACAAAATATCGAAAATATATTTTTTGAGTTGTACTGTTCTTAAACTTTGTTTGAATAACGCGAACTTAATTCAGACAATTAATTTGGCAATATCTTATCTCGTGAGGCTGATAACTTTACAACTTTATCCTGAAAAATGTGCACAAACTCGAGGTTTATATTTAAAAAGTAAAAGAAATTTACGGTATTCATTATATAACCACACCACTCGAAGTATTTTTGTCCTGGTGAATTTTCGGAGAACGATTTAAAGCTAGTTTGGCTCAACTTCTCTTGTTATAGTACTAGATAATTGAAAGCTTAATATCTCAGAAAGAGAGAGAAGCAGAAAGCTAAAATGCGCCAGTTTGGCATCAAAAATAAGTAAACAGGAATTACGCGAGACGGATGATAACAACAAGGAAGGAATTGGAGCAATTTGAGGTGGAAAATGCGTGGTATGGTTATCACTTGAAAGTATTCTTTGCGATATATATTTTCACGTTTATCAAAAACAAATACTGGTAATGGGGCATAATGTACAATCACTAAATGTTTTCTTTAGAATTTTAGTGACATAACTATGTTCATGTAATAAACTAATATGGCATCAAGGAAACATTTTTAAAGATGTTTATACTATTTTTTGTTTACCTTAGAAAGTATTAATTTTTTGTATCTTTGCACCTCACGCATATTCAAAGATTTGAGATAAACATGGCTTGAAAAAAAAAAGACCTTTCTACAAAGGAGCACTGAATCAAACACATTATCCACGAATTGACACAATTAACCATGTTACAAATCATTAAATATAGTATATTCACAAATGTGTTTGATAATTTTCTGTTTCGCTAGTGCAAGCGATAAAGTCGCCAAACTGAATATTTTCGCTGTTGGCCTTTTACCACCACATTTTCAAAACAAACTGTGATTATTGTTTTTTTTATCTGTAACGGTCTTTTTCATAATACATTCAAAATGAATTAAAAACCAATGAGAACCAACATTTTTTATGCGTATATTGTGTGTTGTCGCCAATAACGCCAACTTTGCGAGATTTGCGCTGGCAAAACAAAAAAGTACCATTTTTTTTAAATTTCATCCTCCTCCCCCCCCCCTCAAAACGAGAGTAATTAAATGTTGCTACCATTTTGATTTTTTATTTCCATTTTATTATAAATACACATGGTATTTTTCCGTTTCGCCGGCGCAAATCTCACCAAGTTGACGTTATTGGCGACTACACATAATATACACATTAAATGTATCAATAAATATTAGTCTTCATTGGTTTTTAATCCATTTTTCATGCATTATGAAAAAGATGTTACTGATGATAAAAAAAAAACTGAGTTGTTTTGAAAATGTGGTGGTAAAATGTTACCAGTGGGAATATTCAGTTTGGCGTCGTAATCATTTTTGGCGACTTTATCGCTTGCGCCGCCGAAACAGAAAATTACCAAACACATTATGTGAATAAACTACACTGTTTGATTTGTAACATGGTTAATTATGTTAATTCGTGTACAATGTTTGATTCCCTATTCTTTTGTGGAAAGGTTTTTTTTTAACAAACCATGTTTATCTCAAACCTTGGTATCTTTGTACCTCACGCAAATTCATATAGTTATTACTTTCTAAGGTAAACAAAAAATAGTTTAAACATCTTTAAAAATGTTTATTTGGTGCCATATTTGTTTATTACACGAACATTATTATACCACTAACCTTCCAAAGAAAACATTTAGAGATTGTATATTATGCCCCATTAATAGTATTTGTTTTAGATAAGTGTGAAATTAAGTAATAATCATACCGCACATTTTCAAAGTCAAATTGATCACTTTTCTTCCTTATTTCAATCATTCGTATCACTTAATTCCTGTTTCCTCATCTTTGTCGCCATATTGACGATTTTTGGCTCTTTTCTGTCCCTCTCTTTCTTTGAGATACTAAACTTTCAAATATTTTTGAGCCAAACTAACAATAAAGTGTTCTCAGAAAATTCGCTAAGACAAAAATACTTCGAGTGGTGGGATTATAGTGAAACTATAAATGTGTTATACTTTTTAAATATAAATCCTGCTGTTAAGGATAAAGTCGTAAAGTTATCTGCCTCACGAGATAAGATATTACAAAAACCGTATCTATGTAATTCTGAACATCGTCTGAATTTTTTTCGTAGGTTTCAACAAAGTTTAAGAAATTTAGAGCAAAAAATATTTTCTGATACTTTTTTTAATAATTGTTTTAGAAATACTTTTAAACGTTATTGATGTATTATAATTTAATCAAATTTTGGGGCTTAAGATTTTTAAATATTTTTGAATTCGTTAATTTTTTTAAAAAATGGTCTTTATCAGTACCATATATCCAGGTTATTTGGGATGTTTTTCATATGTGAGGGGTTCGAAATACAACTTTGGTTTGCAGTTATATAGATGTTTGTTAGTAGAAAAAAGGTCACTATTGATTTGGCTGGATTGAAAGTCAATTTGTGTTCTGTTGCAAACTCAGCGAGTGCAACCAACGGGGTGTTAAGCATCGTTTCAATGATATACACATCTGTGCTTGGATTCCTAAGAACAAAATATCGTCTGAAAAGATTGCAATATCAACACTTTTTAGCTTCTTTTTCTCTACACAGGCCAAAAATAGGAAGAATAGAGTAGATCTTATCCCTGTACCAGTTTAAGAGGATCCAAAAAGGTCTTGTTAAATTTAATTCTAATAGATCTGTGGTGCAGAAAGTCAGCTATACAAACCAAGGCAGAATTCTGAATATTGAATGTTTCAAGTAATTTAACGATAAGTTTGACTTTCCAAACTACATCAAAAGCCTTAGATAAGTCTAGCATGCTTACAAATATCAAATATTTTGCAGAATTGTTATATAGATACTGAAATTGTTTCATAAAATAATTGTTTCTGTAAAGATGGTGTAATTCATTTTCTTTACAGAGGGAAGACATACAATGGTATAAGCAAATAAAACGGCATCTTATTATGTAGTCATGTACGTCTCAAGATAATTGTATTATACGAAGCTTTCTTTCATAACCATTTTCACAAATTAGGGGGGGGGGGTTCGGGAGAAGATTAAATACCCTTTTCTTAGAATGTTGCGATAGTTTTATTTTCATGTACTGATAAACTGGTAACTGTCATCCTTTTGAATGACCAACAAACGATTTTCCGATTCAGATCACTTGATGTCGGCTCTACTCTATTGTTTGGCGATAAACAGCTGCAAACTTGAAGCGATGAATTGCCAGTAAAACTGAAAACATAGATTAAAATGAAAATATTAAATTAACTACAGTATACACTCACAGTATGACTTCCCTCTATTTATTGATATTTTACTCATGCTGCCATTTATATACCAATCCAATTAGACGGTTTTAAGATACAGAAAAATGAAGGCAGCACATGCAAGGCTTTTAATTATCATCTATAGTTTGCAAAATTTTATGGACATAGAAATAATTTACAGCATATAAATCGCAATAAATCTGAATATTCATTTAATTACAAATTTACTTTAAGCAATAATTTTTGCATCAGCTTGTTTTGTCAATTTTTTTCTCTAAATGTCAATTTCGCATCATTTATGGAATATATATCAAGTTTTTAACACTAATCCAATAACGGGCATTATTTACAGCTTCACCCACAGATAGTTATTTAAAAAAAATTTAAAGAATTATTTTGACTTTCTAAAACTGAAATCCAAAATCTTCATTATATAATTTTAATAGACTATAAAAATTATAATAACCTTAACACAAACATAAGTGTTACAAGGAATTATAGGTGGATACTTTGGAAAGAAGGCGGATTTAAAAAAGATACATCCAAGAGGAGACAAGACTTAAAAAAATTATGAAGAATTCTTCCAAAACTTCAAAACGTGTGACTGATCCAAAGTGGCAGCGTTGGTCCACTCCATTTCACCAACGCACTATTTGAGCCCCACCAGTGGCCGAGCGCCGAAGCTCTTCTAACTGGGAGATGAAGATCATGGCCTTTGACATGACGAGATCTTCATCGGGTTGGCCGCGTGGGGTTTCCCTGGTTCCCCCACGTGTTACACGAATGTGGGCCAACTACCCCTCAAGACCTCCAGGAAGGCACCCGGCATGCTCCCTACATTTGTTTCAAAATTTCTTGATTTCAGAGGCTGGAATAGCGTGTTTAGTTAATAATAATTATTAATAACAAAGCATTTACTGTTTGGCAATCCCTATTCCAAATTATTTGTTGCAATGACAGTGTTTTGAAATATGTTCATTTTTTTCAACAAGCGTGCCGGGTATTTTGTTGTGGAAGCGTTGATCCTCGCCCCCTCCCATCAATGCACGACTCTTTTCCCTTTTCACCCGATTTAGAGACATGGCAGACGGACCCATTTCTTATAGGAGTGATAGTGTAGGGGTTGTCACAAGACTCGACTTCCCCGGGGCTGTCCTAAAGGTAGATATGAGGAGTGAGCCCTCGAGGGACAACAAGTAGCCGACCTCCAAGTAGTGTTCCTCGGGCAACGTTGCTCTCCGATTAAGAGCAGCGGCTGACTGGCTACTCTAAAAGGTATATTGCACGTAATGAACTCTCATAATGTCACCTTTATTAATAATGAATAAACTCTACCGAAGCCAAGTATAAGTATCCTACTAGTCGTTTAGCATTCAAATATTACAAAGAGAAAACATTCGATTCCGATTTAAAAACGTTTATTCTCCAGTTTTTTGACCTAAAACTAATATTTATGAACTCCCGATAGAATTTCAGAATTATTCCTTTGTTCCATTTTCCCATGATATTGTTACGTAGATCGAGTTTCGATGATTTTATGGCTATCAGTCTCAAAGAGCAAAACAGTTTCTTAAGAGCGATGATATTTATTATAGATAAACGATTCTCTTAAAATACAGAATATAGAAGCAAAATTCTCAAAATAAGTCCCAGAAGGCCTTCATGCCTTCTACAGCGCTCAGACACAACTATCGGTGTCTAACAATAAGAATACGAAATGATAAAGATTTTTCGCATGCAATCGCTCGATCGTAGTAACTCTTCAGAAGTCAAATCCATACTACCCAGTTTCAGTGAGTGGCTCCTATTTGTGGTCTACGTTTCTGTCATCTCGCTCTTTCTCGAAAAATACTCTTACGTCATAGATCGTGATGTATAAACGGTTTTCTCCAGTTATTAGCAGAATGCTCCACATGGTCGCTAACTTACCAAAATTGGTCACAAACATGGTCGCCAAAATGTTCACAAAAAATAATGCTAACTTGACTGTTTAGCCAACATTTCGCCATGTTTCCATTGATTCGCCATTATAATGTAAGGAGTGGTGTTGCATGCTAAGATTACGGTTTTTATCATAAAATAAATACAGCACCCACACACACACACAGAGAAAGTAATATTAATGTATTAAACATCGAGATATAATTTACACTACATAAATCATTAATTACATAAAATTCGCAACAAAATTTTTATAACAGTAAAATTATATTCTATGGGACAATGAATGCAAATATTCTCATTCTTCAAAGGACAAAAAAATAGTCACATTTTTCGCACTTTTGAGACATTAAAACAATTCAAATTATTTTAGACCTCACCAAAAAGTTACGAGTGCTTCGCAAAAAACATGCGTGCGTTATAGAATGTAGGGCGAAATGTAGGAGTGTCTATGTCAAATAAGCTGAAGTGGTTCTCTGTTCCCACAGATTCATCTACAATGGATCTCTTCCCATGTAAACATCACACACAATGAGACTACAGACACAATGGTTAAAAGGGGTGTTTGTGAGCTCCCGGCTTTCCTGGCACCTGATTTTAATAGAGCTATATTTTAAAATAAAATGTGACGACAAGACACTTTTACCTTCCAGTGGCGTAACGTACACCCCTGCATCGGGAATGGGGCAGGATTATAGGGGTTCCAAATCCTGACTGACGCCAAGTACGTATTTGTGCTTAGGACCGAAAATGTGACTTTGCAGGAGGCAGTAATATTCACCGTTGGTATTACCAACACCAAGGCATCATGGTATTCAGCCTGGACTATCCTGGGCATTCCCTGACCTTTCACAGAAGCAGGATGGAGCAAAGCATTTTATTTCGCTTTTTTCAATGGATATGTTTAGTTGTTTACTTGTTTTAATATAACCAAGTCTTTTTCAATCTGCACCAAGCGTTCCGTTAATCAAGTTTCTTCTGACTATATTCTCAATTGAATAGGGCTCTTCAAACAAGAACTTATTTCCAACCCTTTAAATGGTTTTGCATTCTTTTCGGATGCACAATATCACTGACCCAAACTAGTTCAGCTGTTCCTTAGGAACTTGAAGCTAAAACAAGACAGTACTTATAAGGTATTTAAGATTCTTGCATATACGAATGAATGAGATATTATTAAAGTCCACCATAAAGTTACACGAGGGCTATTGGTGGAGGATCTCGTAATTTTGAGCCATGGTCAAGTGATGAGGACAATACCCGAGCTGTCTTTGAGTTTCCACACCAACGGGAGAACTTTTTGAGCCACGACAAATCGAACGCCTCTACACCGCGAGTCTTAAATAGTACTTGGCTCGAGCTCAAGACACAGTGGTGCGAGACCATGACCATGACCAGTTGGCTACCATGTCCTTACATATGCAAAAAAGGCGTAATATACTTACATGTTCCTAGTATTCTCTGAACCAAGGGTTACGTCTGTTGCTTTTGATGTCAAGGCGCGGGAAGTAGTCCTTGATGGCCGGTATCTCTCCTGCCCGACTTCTCAACACCAGGGCACTGTAGGACTGGTCAAGGAACATCTGGAAGTGTTCTAGAGTGTCGTAAGCAAGCCACACAAAGTCAACCATTCGGGACCGGCCTAAGTGCTGCAGACACTTCATGGCACTTAACAGGTGATTGATGTTGTTGGGTGGCAACAGAATCGCTGTCCTGTTCAATATAGAAATGTATATACCTTTTTTTATTAACTGGACTTCGAATAATTGTAAATGGAAAGAATTTGATATACATTACTGAAAGTATTGTAATTACTCAACGTTTGTAAAAGAGTTGCCCGAAGTATAATTATTAGTTCACTGATTAGTTAAGCTTCATAAAGTGCACTATCCTGATACATTTATTGTTATCAATTTTGAAATAGAAATTTGCTTGCATTTCAAATTTGACATTTATCATTGATTTTCCCTTGAATATTTTTCATTAAAAATTCCTCTTTAAAAATCAATTAGGTTTAGTTGAAAAAAGATTAAAACAAAAACAAGAGACGAATATAAGAAGTGTTGCAATTCGCGAATAGAATTCAAAACAAAAAGCTAACAAAAATAGTTATTTTATGTATGTGTAACTGTTAACGTGTAAAATTCGTTATTACATAAAATGACTTACCACGTTGGTTAAAGTTATTTGAAATTGGATTCTATGATTTAAGTAGTTATTTTACAGAATACTGATTGTTTAAGTGTTAAATTATTATAAATGGCATGTTTTATACAGTGGATAAATTTTTTGTAATATTTTTTAACAGCGTGTTTTTATCAGCAGAGGACTAAGAAGTCTTATAGTTTATATTTAAATTTTAAAATTTTTAATTTTATAACTATTATTGCATTATTTTTATTATTTTTAAACTGATTTATCAAAAATATTACATTTATTGAATTTTCTTTTACTATTTATCATTTGAAATGTATTTTTTGAGACACACTTTAATTATTAATGATCAGTTTATTTACAAAACAATGTATATGTTTTAACATCATGATCTTTATTTTTTTATATGACAGTCTGTCATTAGTTAATTTATTAAATATCTAGAATATATGTACAATGTATAGAATAACTAATTAAAATCTGTTATTATTGTAGTATACACCGTAACAGATTTGTTTGGTTATTTTATGAAATATCTTGTTATTTTCTTTGAAATAACTGAATTACATGCTTCAACAGTATACCATACGTACGAATTAACAAATATCTAATAAAATGACTCACTAAGTCGAATAAAAAATATTTTTTGTTTTGATGGATATCTACGTTGAAAACGGCTACTCTCACTTTAGGCCATTTGTTTTCAACGTGGGCAGTGATGCCCACTTGTGTGCGTTTGAGGCTTTCAGGGGGGCAGTAAAAGATCCAGAGAAAATTCGGGGGCGTCGAGATGGCGCGGAGGTGCATGGGCAGATTAACTAAATATAGTCTAAAAAGATTTAAAAGAAACACGCTGATTATGTACTAAAAAAAGTAAACTTTAATCCTGTTTACTTATGTTGATTGTATGTATTTAAATCATTTCTATATCACATGTACGAAAATTTACATATTTTGTTAGTTCTGGAAGAGGATGAAAACTTTAAAAAAAAAAGATTACAGTACATTCAGACATATATTAAAGTAAATGATATAGTTAAGTTTAATTTCTGTAGAGTATGTTATATACGCATTGTGTTTGTCTGTGAACAGTAGAAAATTGTTTCGTCCACTGCATTACATTACATATATTATCCAGAAACACAATTGAATATTTTAACCAGGAAATAACGTGTGATTCTTTAAGGACTGAAACTGTCAACTTATATATTTATTTTGAATGCAATAGTTTATTATGAATTACTTCGTATCATAAAAACTCCTGCCTGTCTTTATAACAGGTAAGCTAAAATTTTTATTCCACTCTTTTAAATGAAGAAGAAATTCAGTAGCCGTGTTTCAATTTCAATACTATCCTATCTATAACTAAAATACATAATATTACACATTTAAATATATTTGTGGCAATAGCTATTTCAGATTCGCAAGGAAAAAAATTGGGGGTTTAAAAAAAGTTAAATTAAAAAATATATTCTATTAGTAATAGGATATTTTTTAAAACTTAACTCTAGTTTTCACCATGTATTATGTACACTCTTATTTCTAAAGGATGGGAAGGGGCGGTATCGAAATATTCACAAGAAAAGGGGCCGCCAGTTTAAAATAGGTTGAGATCCTATGCTTTAGGCCATCTTTGTAATATCAAAGGATAGGACACGAATTTGGAATATTTTTTGAGACATTAAAAGTACACTAATACCCCGAACTTAAGCGATAGGTTTGACTGAGCGATAACCGCGCGCACTTCAGTCGAATTCACATAAGTTGGGATATAATTTCTCATTTGATTACATAAAAGTTATTTTTAGTTTGGTTGGACATGAAAGAAAATAATAATTTAGAAAAACAAATGCTTAATAAAATGTTAGGTAACACAAATACAAAACCACAAATCAAAGTTTTTTGATGAAGAAGGTTTCATTCATAAGTTGTCTGCCGGCTCAAAGATGTATGTCTCTCCTTCAAAATTTCCTCGTAGTATGATAAAAACATTTTTTTATTCCTTGTTCTGTTGAAAATATGCTCTTATTTGGTGCTCATTATGCTCTTCATCTTATTCACTAAAATTTGCAACCCTTTTTCAACTAAACTGAGGCCTTCTGTCAAATTCCCAACCGTTGTTCAATCATCTGATGGAACTGAGTCTTAAGCAAGGGTACTCAACCTTTTTTTCTGCTGGACCGCATACATATGTCAGCCATTTCACGTGGGTCGCATACATATGTTAGCTATTTCACGCGGGTCACATCATGAGGTTAGACGGGGGGTGGAGAAAGGGAGGGTATGCTTTAAGAGACCAAGATGACATTGGAAATTTAAAATATGGAAAATGGATCAAAATATTATAACTCCTGTTTTATTTTCTTAACTAGCTTTTACCCGCGGCTCCGCTCTCGTTGATGTCTTTAAATAACTGTCAAAGTCGTAATCATTATCATTAGAAAGTAAATAATACAATATGGTAATTTTTTTTATTGCTTGGTGTGGCTGGAACCAATACAATTTAAAAATTCTAAAATTGAGCTTAATTTAAAAAAATTGAAAACGTAATTTATTATAATAATTGAAAACAAAAATTCTCAATAACTTAAACTATTAATATTTTTAAAAGTCGCGAAAGTATCTACTAATTCCTATATAATTCCTCTACTATATAATTCCTACTACTATATATAATTCCTCTTTAAAAGAGCTCAAAACAGAATATTATTCTAAGATGCTACCGTATACCACATTATATGTTCTTCCTTCAGTTGCTAATATGTGAAGATTTGGGCATTGGACGCACCGATCAGGCTACATATAGTTGGCCATGGGGAAAACATTTCTTTTCCAAATGCACCCCTGCTACCTGAAATGTTAGCTTTGTTAATAGCAACAGTAAAACTGGAAATTTAACTCGTTTTGAATTGAAACGGTAGGTCAGTGGGGATACTTGGAATTCGAGGTATAACATTATCCCTTTTCATGACATATGTTCAAATATTGGCACCAAGTATATTCTGCATCAGTATTGTGATCCAAAGCCTCGTTCCTTTACAGAGTCGAGTAGCATCGAGATTCTGCATAACTTGTACATTTAGTTTTAATTGAAGTTTATGTGAGGGTACAACCGAAAGTTCAAGTGAATTTAAGAACTCTGTAGGATATTCGTTTCAAGACTGAATTTTTCAACTTTTCCCCATAAGCTTGAATTCACCAGCAATATATAATAAAGCTACTATTCCTCCTATAATATCTGTACTATCTCTTAAATCCTGAAGAGTCCAATTTAACGCTTCTATAGCTTTCTTATGAGACATCGTACTTTCATCCCACACTAAAAGCTTACATTGTGGAAGCATCCAGCCTTGAGAGCTATTTTTTCTGAAATTTCAGATGAGTGAATCTTCAAATGCAAGATTAAGCGATAATTTTAAAACGGAATGTGCTGTGCGACCTTTGGTCAGTAAAATCGCGGCTGTACCAGAAGAAGCCATAGCAACTGCTATCTTCTGGATTTTATCTTCTGGGTTTTTCTGATGGTCATTAGTAATAAGTTTAGCAAAAATGTTTTTCCTGTTCCTCCAGGGGCTTCGAGAAAAAAAGAGTGCACCACTGATGGATTCTACTTTGCGTAACACTTGTTGAAAAACGTGACTTTGTTCTGGAGTTAATTGAGGGGTAAATTCTGTTACTTGATGCTGCAATGTTATAAAATCGTAGTTTAATTCTCATGTAATTTCATTATCGAAGCCATTTCCGTCGACACGTCTAGGGCTAATCATTCCAAAATCATGTAGCTTCTTTCTTACCATTCTGAAAACCTTTATTGCGTTTCGTTGCAGATTTGTTCATTGAAAGGTATATTTGGTTGTTTTTCGTCGCAAAATATCTTCCGCCATGTAGTCTTTGTACTTATTCCAAAAGGTTTGAGGATTAGAAGGACCGAAGATGAAATAAGTATTGTGTAAAGCTCCCTAATTTTATTCGGCGAGTGACATTGTATGAATGCCTCCATAGTATATCTTCAAAGTAATACCTCCATGTAAAATATCTAGGTTCAGTGTAAGTGAAAAATTTTGTGCAAATATGAATATTGTATAATTAGGTTTAAAAAGTTCAAACTAATCAAAACTACTTAAGTGATCAAAACTTTTTATGAAACTGTCAGTTAATATTACCATAGAATTTTCAATATCACGCGCATGCAATTCGCTAAAACTTTATTTCGTTTCCCTCTTTAAAAAGTGGGAGAAAATTTGCATTAAAATATCTGGGATTTAAATTCTTAGCCAACTTGGCGATATTTCTCAAAGTTTGAGTTTGACATTTAACAAACGTAACGTAAATAATAACCATAAAAAACCCTTTAAAAAATTTTGTTTTTGGGAAGATGCTAAATAATACTATGTTTCAGTTATTTGTTACAAATGTGAGAAAATATTTATTAAAATTTCCATTATTGAGCAAATGCATAATTTTGCGCCAACTTGGCGGGGAGTAAGCAACGTCAACGTTTTATCCGCATAGTTCCCGTTCCCGTAGGAATATGGGAATAAAATATGGCCTATGTTACTCGCTGATAATGTACCTTTCCATTGGTGAAAGAATTTTTAAAACCGGACCAGAAGTTCCCGAGATTGGCCGGAACAAACAGACAGACAGACAGACAGACAAAAATTTTAAAAATTGATTTTTTTTTATATAAGTACCGTATATGCCTTTAAATGCATTTAGTAAAAAGCTGCTAATTTGAAATTACAAACAGACACTTCAATTTTATTTATTTATATAGATTATATTTTATATTTTTGTGAATAACACTAAATTAAAAGATTTTAAGAAACATTTCTTCACTATATATTTTTGTATCATTAAACGGTTTCATAGTATTTCCAATAATGAAACAAACTTCTTAGGATGTCTTTGTTACTCCTGTGACATAACCACTGACAAAACACTTCGTTGCTGTTGCAAAGAATATTGAATAAAGCCTATTGATATCATCTCTTGAAAGAAGAAAAGTGTCATGGAATGATTCTTGTTTATTGGTATTTCATTAATGCAGCACATTCGTGACAAATTAAAGAAGTACTGATCCATGTTTGTCTTTCTCTACAAAACTGTCAACTTCTAAATCGTTCATATATTTTTCGCTTGCAAGGTATGAAAAATCGTTCAAAATTAGTTCCACCCATAAAATTGTTGCTGCTCCACTGTTGTCTGTTATCACTAACCGTAACCGTTACAAATAGAAAAAGAATATCAATTCGCAGCCGTACGACATTGGCAGTAAAATAGCAAAATTTATATACTTGATTTCTTATCAAATAATTTCTCACCAAATTTTTAATGCGATGCCTTAAATAAAAGAATATCTCTGAGCTATGGGTCATGATCGGGCCACTTAAAAAGGCTCGGTGGGCGGCAGGTTGAGTTTCGCTGGTATTTACTGAGATAAGAGGAAGATCAACTCTAATATTTTTAATCATGAAAAATAAATTTTATCTGAAATATCTGCAGACACTCAGAACTGTTACTGTCACAAAATGACATAAGTTCCCCAACTTCCAATAAAGAGAACTATTCAGAGCCTGCGGTAGCCTAATGGTGATAGTCACAAATTTGACAATCTATCTGAGTTTTTCTGTAGGTACTGTTTTCAGCAGTTAAGTTATTTTCTCTTGGACTTTAAGTGCGATATGGTACCCTAAAAAACTTTTCATGTGGAAAACTACCGATGTGAAAACTGAAGGAATAAACGGAGATTTAGTTAGTTTTGGAAGTGAAAGAGCTTCTTATGTAATTTTAATGGTGGACATGTTACTACTTTTGAGATATTTTTATCTGTCTGGGTAGAAGCGGATATTGTTGAAGATTTAGCAACCTGGGAGTATGTTTGTGATAAAAAGTGGAGCTATTAAATTTCGGGCTTTTAAGTGAGTAACATTTCTATTAGTTTTAATTTCTTGTATTTGTTTTTCCGTTTTCCATTTTGGGCAAAGTTTGGAATCGATGGAATGAGGTTGTGAACAGTTAATGCATTTCGGTTCTAGGCTGAAATCTGTAGAAGAATGCCCTACAGATGCACACCTGGAGCACATTAGTTGTCAGCGACAGGAAGTTTTCGAATGCCCAAACATCTAGCACTTAAAGCAACGCAGAGGATTCGGATGTATGAGCGAATCTTACAGTTGAGGTATCCGGCTTTAATTGTTGTTGGTAGCATAGGGCTATTGAAAGTTAATATTAAAAGTTTTGTCGGCACGCCAATTCAATCGACACCCATAGCCAAGATTCCTCAATAACTTCCAAAGTTATTAGACAACGGTATGCGCGAGCAACCGTGATGGTGTGCGCGTGCCTCGAAAAAATTTACTCTCGTCCTTTTTCTCCAACGTCCCAAAAGAAGTATAACTTCAATAATTATTAATTTAATACGTTTGAATTATGCATATCAGTAGTCTTTGTACTTGAAATCTGGTTACTATTGAATATTAGCTCAGTTAACAAGGAAAGAACAACTGGTAGATTAATAATTTTAACTTTAAATCAATCTTTAAAAATAAGATTCCACAATGAAGGCCAAATATAAATTTTCAATGCAACGGACTTGCATATGTGTAATTCAAACATGAAACTCGTTCTAAACTAATAATAACAAGGTAACTATTGGATAACTTTCCAATTTATAGTTAAAATTCGACTCGCATTCATCTAAACTTAGAAATCGCAATGAATTGATATCGGAATGCCAGTCCTCAAGCAGCGCTTGCTGTCGAGTGATATGGAATCCAAGATGGCGGTTAGCTGTAACAAATTGTCAGGATAGTAATTATAAAGAACTGTTTTGAAATATATTTGAAATAAAGAAAAAGAATATAATGAAATGACCAATTTAAATCAATAATTAATATCAAAATAATATTATAATAATTATATATACCAATAATTATGTAATGCAAATACGTAATAATAATCACGTTATGTAATTTAATAAGATTTGTTATGTATAATATAATAATCATAAAATATAATAATTTTAAAATATAATAATTTATCATATAATTATATTATATTATACATGAAATAATTACATAATATATTTATACATATATATATATATATATATATATATATATATATATATATACTAGCTGTTACCCGCCCGCTTCGCTGGGTATTTCATGATGTTTTATAAATTTTTACTGCTTATATATATGTATAAATTATTGATATCTAAGTCCTAGCATTAAGAATTCGATTGAATAGAAAAATATACTTATACCTGTAACTGTCACCTGTTGATAAAAAAAAAGAGCAGAACTCATCTAATTTGTATTTTCTAAAAATCTCTAAAATTGAAGCATAGAATGATGTTTGCTCTTTCGTAACTCAAAAACCAAGTGGATTCCCGCAAAACCAATTTTCGTGGTGGATCTCTACTCCGTAAATTGAACATGCAAGCCAAATTTCAAGTCTAAATTTAACAGAAAAAAACAAAAGTTTTACTATAAATATCCCCGTAATCCCGTTGAGAGCCGTTTTCCAAAATTACCGCTCTTAGCGGATTTCAATTCAACAAAAGAAAAATGCAAACCACATTTCATTATTATAGTCCTTGTAGCTCGAAAAAAGTAATTTTTTTTGTCAATACGTCCCAGTAACCCCCTCCAACCCCCCAGAACTTGATTTGCTTAAAATTTATTCTTAGTGGATCCCTATTCAACAAAAAAAAACATGCTTAAAAAATTTCAAGTATATGGGTCTAACAATTAAAAACAGGAATTTGTTTCTGTAACTCCTCTTGACCCCTCGCAAACATCTTTAGGGGTCAATTTTCATTTTACTCTTTGTTAGAGGAACTCTATTTCATGAAAGGAACATGCCTACCAATTTTCAAGCAGGATGATCAAGTAGTTTAAAAATGTAAATATTTATCGATTACGCCTCTTAATCTCCCGAAATTAAACTTGGTAGTTGATATTCGCGAAACCCATTTTGTAGCGGTTCTCTACTTTACGAAAGGAATCTGCTTATCAAATTTCAAGACTGTACGTCTAACAGTTTAAAAATGGGGATAATTGTCTATAACTCCACTTGAGCCCCCGCAACGCCACTTCTGGGTCTGTTTTCACAAAACCCATTTTGTAGGGGAATTGCACTCTATGAAAGGAATCTGCTTATCAAAATTTGAAGACTGTGCGTCCAATTAATTAAAAATGCAAAAAAATTATCAATAACGCCCCTTGAACCCCCGCAACACCACCTAGGGGTCGATTTTCACAAAACACATTTTGCAGTGTATTTCTATCCTATGAGAGGAATCTGCTAACCAAATTTCAAGACTGTGAGTCTAATAGTTTAAAAAAAGAAATAATTATTTATATCTGCCCTTAACCCCCTGCAACACCCCTTGGGGGTCAATTTTCTCCAAACCCGTTTTGTAGCGGATATTTACTCCATGAAAGAAACATTCCTACCAATTTTCAAGCAGGTAGGTCAAATAGTTTAAAAACGAAAATATTTATCTCTTACGCCGCTTATTCCCCTGCAACGCCACTTAGAGGTCTGTTTTCACAAAACCTTCTTATAGCAGATCTCTACTCTATGAAAGAAATCTCTTTATCAAATATAAAGACTGTGCGTTTAATA
Source organism: Trichonephila clavata (assembly GCA_019973975.1). Lineage (NCBI taxonomy): Eukaryota > Metazoa > Arthropoda > Arachnida > Araneae > Nephilidae > Trichonephila > Trichonephila clavata. The sequence goes on from BMAO01005681.1 coordinate 194,202, forward strand.
GTTTAAAAATGGAAATATAATTATCTATAACACCCCTTAAGTCCCCTCAACGCCACTTGGGGGCAATTTTCACGAAACCCATTTTTAGCGTATCTCTACCCTATGAGAGGAATCTGCTTACTAAGTTTCAATACTGTACGTCTAATAACTTAAAAATAGAAATTTATAACGCCCCTTAAACCCCCCGCCCCCGTAACACCCTTGGGGGTCAATTTTCCCAAAACCCATTTTGTAGCGGATATTTACTCCAGGAAAGAAACTTACCTACCAATTTTCAAGCAGGTAGGTGAAGTAGTTTAAAAACGGATATAATTATCTATTACGCCCCTTAATCCCCCGCAACGCCACTTAGAAGTCTGTTTTCACAAAACCCGTTTTGTAACTGATCATTATTCTACGAAAGGAATCTATATATCAAATTTAAAGATAGTGCGTCAAATAGTTTAAAAATGGAAATAATTATCTATAACGCCCCCTAAGCCCCTGCAACGCCACTTGGGGGTCGATTTTCAGCAAACTCATTTTGTAGCGGATCTCTACTCTCTGAAAGGAATCCGCTTACCCAATTTCAAGATTGTACATCAAGTAGTTTAAACATGGAAACAATTATTATTAAAGCCCTTAACCCCCCGTAACGCCCCTTGCGTTTCGAATTTCGGGAAATCCTTCCTTAGCTGATGTCTACTCTATCAAAGGAACATGTCTACCAAATTTCAAGTCTGTAGGTTGAATAGTTCCAGAGATTTCGTGATTAGTCAGTCAGTCAGTCAGTCAGTGAGCGAGTCGCTTTTCTCCTTTATATATATAGATATATTATAATTAATATTGAATATAATTAATAGTTGCTGATAACCTGCAATTTTCCAAAAACTGCGAGTTCCTTTAATGAATTTCATCGAACAATAAGCGCTTAAATTAAGTGGAAATGCGCAATTTGCATCAATAACTAGAAGCACAGCCCTCATATTAAAAAAAAATATCCTGGTACTCATCAATATTAGAAACATCCATATTCGAAAATTGCACAAAATACAACCGAAGACTGAAGCAGTACCTTGAAGAATGATTGCAATGAAAATAGTTAAATTTTTAAAGAAATCGAATTGAAATCATGTGAAATTAATAGGGTTACCGCAGGAAAAAAGCAATAAAAATTAACTCTAAAATACGTCATCCCCATGACAACTACATTACTACAATAAAAATGTCAAGATAACCAAATTGTAATGTTATCGCCCATCTTGGCGAACACCAACAGCAACTTGACTTGTAGCACCTAAGCAGCTGTGATTGGTTAAGGCATCTCAAGGATCGATTTTAAATGGTTTCCATTTTTTCTTGACGCACGATTGTATGAGTCCAACTGAGGAAACTGAACTGAGGATTGTATGAGGAACTGAGGAATTGACCTCTTGTTCAAAATTAGCAACGACTTTGCAGTCAAATAAACCTTATTTCAGTCGGCTATCGAATGTTTTTACAGTCGAGCATAAAAAAACACTTGCAATAACATAATCAATCCAGTGAGAATAAAGTGTGTAGCTCGTAAAACAGAGCTTTTACCATTTTAAATCATTCTAGTCGAGAAACACCAGGGATGGGAGCGATAAAACTTGTCTCAAACTCAGTGATGAATTCAGACCAGGAAATTTTTGAAAGCAAATTCAAACCATTCCGCACAAGAACAAAAGTCAAGGCTTTTCCGGAACTCCCGGCCTCCGCAACCTTCGCGAGTCGGAGGTTTAAAATCTTTTGGGGCAGAAGAAAAAACAAAAGCTTCGAACTAGTCAGAAGACGCCGACATAGTTACCAGAAGCTGAAATGTCAGGAATAATTCATCTCAAACCGTCCGTCTGCTGAAAGCGTTTCTTCACGTTGTCGTCACCCTACGAAGGCTAATGAAAGCGGGAAAAAGTATAACGAACTGTTTTATTATTTACTAAACGTGAGTTATCTTGCTGAAATAGGCTTAAAAATTATTTAAAATTCATAAGCATGAAAAGGAGATTTAACTTACGGTTTATTAACGTCCTCCTTTTGAACCTACAGTAGCTCCAACGTCCTCCCGTTGGTGTGGTAGTTAGGAGAGGGGGGCGGTGCCGGCTCAGGTGTCGTCCGCGTCACTTGACCCTGGTTCAAAATTGCGCGGACCGTCGCCCAAAGCCCTCGTGTTGCTAAACGGTGTGCGACGTCCAAATTCACTCCCTTACAGTATTAGATTGATTACTGATCGACGTCATAACTTTGAAACACAGTCATCGGATTTCTACTCTCAAAACTTCCACACCGACGGTAGTTTTAACATGTAACTCTCCTAAACGAAACTTAAAAAGACTCAAACCCCCAAACAGACCAGAACCACTCGTTTGCCTTCTCTTCATGAAACAATGTTTTTTTTCAAGTGACTCAATATTTACATCGCAACTCTTCAAATACACAAGCATTTTTGGCGACATACCTCGTCATTTCGAATCATGGTCAATTGACGACACCCCCCTCCTCCTAACTTCCACACCACGCCAACGGGAGGACGTTTGAGCCTTGCAGATTTAACGTGCATCGCTCCCCTACACGGCGGTCTTCAGTGGTACTGGGATCGAACTCATAATTCGCCTGCCCCGAGTCCGTTACCTTGACCACTAGGCTACCACCGCCGTAATAATGTTTTCTTCAAGGGAAATTTAATTAGATTAGATTTTGTCTTTGAATTTGTTCTTTTTTTTTTGACAATTATCAGGCAAGTATTTTTCTAGGGTGCAGAAATAAGATATTTTTTACTCACATTCAATTACAAAGATTTAATTTCACATTGGGTCATATGTGTGGCAGCGGTAGCCAAGTGGTCAAGGTATCGGATCATGCCTGGTGTGTCATGAGTTCGAGCCCAGTACCACTGAAGACCCACCGTTTAGGGGAGCGATGCACGCTAAATCTGTCGAGAGCTCAAACGTCCTCACGTTGGTGTGGTGTGGTAGTTAGGAGAGGGGTGCCAGCTCAGGTGTCGTCCTCGTCCCTTGACCGTGGTTTAAAATGACCATGTCCGTCGCCAAAAGCCCTCGTGTAGCTTAACAATGCGACGTTAATATTCATTCACTATCTCATTGGGTCATATGTAGCAAAATAATTCATTCATCTTTCCAATAAATATGGGGCCGTGGTAGCCTAGTGTCGAAGGTCACGGATGCATAGCTGGCGTGTCACGAGTTCGATCCTAGAGCCCCTGAAGACCAGCTGTGTAGAGAAGCCGATGCACGTTAAATCTGTCGAGACTCAAACGTCTTCCCTTCCCGTTGGTGTGATGCGGAAGTTAAAAGAGACGGTATTAGCTCAAGTGTCGTCCTTGTTACTTGACTATGGGGCAAAATTACGCGGTCCGTCACCAATAGCCCTCGTGTAGCTTAATAGTGCGACGTTAATATAATTCTCACTCGCTTCAAATAAATACGTAATAGATTATTGTTAAACAGTACTTTCACTGAAGAATATTTTTGTGTATCTCAATATATGATTATAAATCTTAAATTAGATATTCTAATTATTTTCTGGGCTGTTCAATTTATCAATATATTTCCTATAAATAGTTCTTCTTTTGCGATACCTTAAAAATATTTGAATTAAAGGTAGAAAAAAAAAGAGATGCATCAAAAGCTGATGCTTAAAAATAAAACAGGAGGAACATATAAAATAAAAATAATTTATGAATTAAATAAGGTACCTTAAAATATGCTTAACGAATAATAGGGAGAACATACCTCATCGCTATTTAATAACAGGCAAATATTACATTAAATTATTATATGAAATCGAATGATGGTTAGGACTAATTTTAAATGTTGCTATTTAATGTCATGAAAAAAATGACAATGGGCTCAATTCATATGTCGTCATAATCCCATGATAACTGTTCATAAATTCGTGGGACGTCATAGTCACATGATACATGCAATCTTATTTTTCCAGGCAGTCAGCTCATGCGCTTCGCTGTTGCCAACTTTTAATTTGTGTGTTGTGTTCAGAAACTTCCCTCCAAAAAATACATATTTGGCGGCAATAATAATCCACTTCAGTAAACAAAATATACTTGATAAAAAAAATATTCGTATAATGTGCGAATTATTTTTTTAAATTTTGAAAATTTTTTTGAAGAATCTTAACACGTTTTAATAATTTTTGCCAGACTATCAAATTTGAAATGTTGCCTAAATTTTATAAATATAACAAGTGCAAACCTAATGTTAGCAATGAATTCGATGGAGAACACGTGATTGCATTTATCACGTGACCGTCAGGAATTCATCCCATTAGATGGTTTTGTTAAAGAAATATCGTACCGTCACCTGCATTGTGCTCAAAGCTACGGCTAACGATAGACATACATCTAGCCCTTTGGTATGACGATTTTAGTGGGCCTCGATCTAACAATTTCAGACAGGTGTCATTAGTATAACAACAACAAATAAAAAATATTCTTAACTGAATTATATCATAAAAATAATTTTAATCGTCGCGTGCGCATTTAGAATTTTGTTAAAAGGTGAAGGCTATGGGGGGAAAAAACCCAATTTTTTGCTTAAACTAAGTATTAAAAAAATAGAGGAAGAAAAATTGCTATTTCGGCTAGTTTTTCTGCTCTAACATTGAACAACTATTCAAATTCTAGTATCCTTCCCTACACTTTTAATGCATTCTGTTTAAAACATTTGGCTGTGTTCCATGCATAATTGTTTTGTTTTGATAAATTCTTGCTTTCCGTTTTCGAAGCGTCTTAAGTATCCAAGTCACTCTTGTTGTGGTATGTGTAAAGTAGAAAATGAAAAACAATTTATCGTAGATATATGTCGTTTTTGAAATACATCCTACAGACATACGTAGTAAAGTAAACATTAACTTCCACAGGACACTGCTTCATAGAAAATAAAACCATAGATTTTTACGACATATTCCTCAAAAAAAAAACAAAAAAAAAAACATCCAATCCATGTAATTACTCTAACAGTTAAACGGATCTGTATAGCTTAAGTCCTGAAGATAAGACCCGAGCTTATTGTCTCTTGTTGATTCTGCTGGCGATAACATTGCGATTAAGCCTCTCAGTGCGCTGCGCCCCGACGCCTTTGGACCCTTTCCAGCTGGAACTAGCCGTGTCTCTTCCAAGACACCAGTTGCTGTTGTTCGTGAAATGATTCAACAGAGTTCTAGCGCTTTGTTTTGTACCCCTTCTTTTCTTCCTGCCTCTCTGTTTGTTTGCTCCTTTCTTTCCTTGATGACGCGAAGGAAGAAACCAACATTTAACTCCATCGCAATCGCGGGAAGAACACTTCTGGAGAACTCCCCCCCCCCTTCTTTTCTTCTTTTTTTGGTTCAATAGTTGGTGGAGACCAAATGTTCAGCTCAAATGAAGAAAGAAGAGAAGGGTGCTAAAATTAAAGAAGTCCTTGAAACGGATAATTGCTTGTGTATGAATTTTTGGATATATTCCTCGGTGGTGGCTCGTTCGAAAGATGGTGCAAATGAACTTGTGAAGGGAGGGGAAGGAATGGCAGGGTGGAAGTTCTTGTTGTCATTTCGGTGTTGACGTTTCTGAAGAGAGTTTGTTAAAATATTTCAACAACATTGCTTTGTATAAGGTAAAATTATTAACAAAAAGATTAAGGAATAAAGATTATGATTGGAAATAATAAAATTACGAGATATTCGCAAAAATAATATCTAATTGTGTACAGAGTAACAAGCAATGAACAATATCACAGACAAACTTATAATTAATGCAAGTTATTTTGTTGCATTTTTTTTATTGAAAACAGGTAAAATACTTCTAGTGCACCACAAGTATCACACGAGGCAAACAGAAAAGTAATTAAAACAAACAAAATAAGATAAATAAAGTAAAAAGTAAATAACAAAACAAACGTTACGAAATAATGAAATAACAAAAACAAATAGGTTACAAAGACAAAACTACATTACAAAATAAAACAATTACCAAACAAAACCAATACAATCAAGATAAAAAAATTTTAGAAATGAAAAATTTGCAAAAATATTGCAAAATCAAATCAATGAAGCTACAAAATAAACTAAACGAAGCTTTACTTCAAACAAAATGAAAAAAAAATTAGTAGGTCAGTTGATTTTAAGGTATCCGACTAGTTGCGACAACTTTTTTTTAAAAAAAATGGGGATATAGGGATTTTTTTGTTATTTTTAGATTTGTTTAGTACATTTTAAGAAAAATATGGTAAAAATAAGAAGAGAGAAAAAATTATTATTACTAAATTGGAAAAAAATAGATAAAAATTGACAAAAAATAGCATAAACGCGGCCCATTCTGTACCAAAGGTTTATAAACAAATTTTCAATTTTTTTATTCTAATGTGTTGCTATGTTATTCATTTTTGAAATGACTTTCAGGATAAGAGATTTCTTTCTTTTTTACAAAAACTAGAGCACTTTATCTCAGTTATTATATGAAATTTCTTTAAAAAAACGGTGATTATATTCACATAAGGGACTGTAAATATTGTAATAAAACAGTGATTGATAAATCTGAAGGTTAAAACAATTCTACTATGAAACAGAACCTACACTAAAAATTCCAGTTAATTATTTTCAAAACTTTTTTTAGCAATCGCTGACTCCGTTTGATTGTTTTCAAAAAATCCCATTTCGAGTAAAACTCGCTTTAAAGTGTGACGTCTTGCTTAAAGTAATGGCATCTGCTTTTACTAAAACACTTGCAGTTTTTGTTCTAGTGAATGGAAAATGATAAGCTTGATATTTTTATGAAGGTTATAAAATGTCTTTTGAAATAAAATCATAAAAAAATTCGTCAATTTTTGGCAAAATTCACAATTTTAGGTTAGTCGGATACCCTTAGCGGCATGCAGTTTCTTTCAGGCAAATTTTGAACAAAAAAGGATAAAATTCCCACCAATATTACATTTACAAAGTTTGAAAGGACACCGGTTATATATATATAAATCTATTGAGGTACGCTTTAAAATTACCGAGACCAGTAAGGAATTGTATGATTTTACAGTCTGTAAAAAAAGAGATCGCAAGGTAATCTTCGTGAAATGGTTGGAAAAAATTTCTTTGTCAGAAAAGAATGGGCTGATTTCATGTACTAAGTGTTCCAAAGAGAGACAACGTTTTTTTTTTTTCCAATTTTTTTATTGTAGAACGATTCAGAATATTAACTGAAATTTCAATCCCCCGCGTGGTTGCGGATTTTGCCAAGAAATCAACCCTTTTGTTATCAAATATTCCAGAATAGCTACGAACGGAAGTAAAAAACACTAGGATTTTTGAATCCTTAAGAATTTTTAGATTCTTTTGAATTTCTACAAGAATATTATTGTAAGATGAAATATTTTGTAGAGTTTCTAAGGAAGAAAAAGAGAAACAAATCAAATATTTAGAAGAGTCCTTCGTTTCATTTAGAGGAATTAATTTATTTCGTATTATATTAAAAATTATATATGATAGTCTACAATCTATATCCTTAAAAAAACCTATGTTGTTAGGGACACTATGTGTGATATATATTTATCCACAATTCTTGAAATTTCAGTTTCTGAGAAATCTTCGACTGCTACAGACTTTAAGATGTGGCATCCCCTCAAAGGAATTACCAATAGACATGAAAGTGTATATATAAAATGTTGTTGCTGTTGCTTATGCCACCTGTCTGACGTAGTCAGATCGAGGCCCACGAAATTCATCATGACAACGGGCTAGATCTACGCCTGTCATTAGCCTAAGCTTTGAGCCCCATGAAGGTGACAATACGATTTTTGCTTGATAGATGGTGACACCATTCGGACCCACTGATTTAACGAACACGTACTCCGTATGTACTCGGCGGAAATTTGGTGGCATCGGACATCGAACCCAGGCCTTCCAGTCTGGAGTCCGATGCTCTAACCACTAGGCTACCCACGGTTATTAGTGAATAAAATAAGTTACATATATTCAAATTTGTAAATAATTAATACGAGGGTCACCTGGAAAATAAAAAACGTTTTATCTTAACTAAATAAAAATAACGAAACATATCAAAACAAAACTTTATTTACAAAGTCACAGCATGTTAATCTATTTTTCAATATAGTCCCTGTACCCTGTCATGACACGGTCCAACATGTCCATGTCATTAACATGAAAACCAACTTTTCAATTTAGTTCTAAAGTAACTGGAAATCACTTGGTGCTAAGTCAGGGCTATAAGGAGGTTGAGCAACAATTTCCTTCTTAAGTTCTCACTGTGTTGCTGTTGATGCATGAGGCCGCATACTGTCATAAACCAGAATTTCTTGGGAGACAATATTCTTGTTTTGGATGACATGTTGAAGGGTTTCGATAAGTTGAATATTTTGTGTATTTAGAAAACAAATGACTACGCATTTCACATCTGAAGAAATATCTGATACGTGACGAATGACTGTTCAGCAACAAAATTTGACACAAAACACTCTAGATCAGGGGTGGGCAGATTTTTCTAGAGTGCGGGCTACTTCTCATATTTTCAAGGAGTTGTGGTCCACCCAGTGTCAATGGCACACACAAAAGCGGTGGAGTGGTCCCCGGGTCTGGACCCTCCCTCTCATAACGCTTCATTTTCTTCCGATTCATTATAGTCCCATGTATATAGTATATAAAATGTAATTGAGTATTCGATATTAGTAATTTTTTTATTTATTAATGTTAATTATTTATTCAGTAATTTATTTTTTGCTGTTTTTTGTTCCCGACAATCTAAAAAACCAAAAAAGAAATATGTTTGGCTCTATATTGGGGTATGATACGAGAATGATAGACCTTCAACCTTCGACCCCCTTCCCTTTAAAAATGCTTGTGTATGCTACTGCCCAATGAAGTAAGTGTGATGAGGTAAGGAAAAGAGGTTATTATTATAATGTAATAATAAGTACGGAATATGTACTTAACGACATAACTAAAATAAAAAAAACACTTTTAAAACCGCGTTTAAAGCAAAACGCGATACAAACTTAATAATAATAGCCCCAAATATAATTATATCAAATGATCCATTTATCATGAAACAATTCAAAATACATTAAAGAAATAAAATATTTTTATTTAAAGTTAGTTTTTGTAGTTATAGCCAGCAGAAGGCTTAGTCTACGTACTGTCAGCCAATCTTGAATATTCCTATATAATTATTAACTGGTAAAATTTTTAAGCAGTCACCCTAAAATGTCTTGGCGGTCCATCGGCCGATCGCGATTGACGTAATGCCCACCCCGGCTCTAGATAGAAGCGAGGGAAGGAGGTAATTGGAGCGCATGCGCTTACAGTGGTGGGAGTGGTGTGTAACCGGTTTTTACTTTCCAGATGACTCTCATAAATATTATATTTAAGTAAATACTTAAGAAACACTAGTGATCTATAAACTGAAGTTTCTTAACATCTAGATCAGCGTTTCTTAAACTTTCGATCGCCCGACCCCCTTTATGTATCAACCTGACAGCGCTGACCCCTTTTCCTGACTCCGAATATGTGGTCGAGATTCCTCAAAAATCCTCATACTGCCTCTGCTATTTATGCAGCCTTTTTTTCCCCAAACATTTCTGGGTTTTTTTCCCTTTAAGGTATGTGACTACCTTCGGAGCACTTTTTTTGAAATACATAAATTTTCAGCTAAATGAACGCTTTTTTATTTGAAATGGGGCGTAAAACTAGGAATTCAAGTTCAATTTCTACAAAATTAAAAATAATTTTAGGTATATTGGGAATTTTGAGTGAAATTTTAGTGGAAAATAGCGGTTACGGTAAGGCTTGTGTTGAAAATTCTAATTAATATACTCAAATAATATTTATACAGTACATAAATAATATAACTATCTGTGCTTAGAGTTATAATATTTGTAATACTGTTGAAAGTTTTTGAAATATGTCATTTTTTTATGCAAGAACTAAATTTTTTACAAAAAACTAATGTTATTTTCTCACAAAAAGTGCAATAAAATACATAAATATGTACACAGAGATTAGATTATAATCTAGACTGTGAAGAAAAAATTAAATAAAACATTCAGAAAATTTCAATTCAATATCTTAAAAAGAAATCCTGTAGTGAACTTTACCGTGAAGCAAAAAATTGAAAAACATAGTTTCTCAGAAAATGCATTTAAAGATTTTAATATGGTATAAAAAATTTTCTACTATTTGTACAATTTTTAAACTCTCCATATTTATAGGTCAAGATCTTTTTAGCTTCATGTTTAACTAATGTAGACCTTTTTTGAAACTTTTGTTGTTTTCTGAAGAGTTTTATAGACTGTAACAATTGTCATTTTTAGTGAAATTTTGATGAAAAATTGCATTTACAGAAAATTCTAATAAATGTATTCAAATAATATGTATACAGTACGTGAATAACAACTTTACATGTGTTAGAAATTAAAAGATTTCTAATAGTTTTGAAAGTTTTTTAAAAATGCCAAATTTTATGCAAAAGCACGATTTTTTAAAAAATTATGATTTTTTTTTTATTAAAAAGCAATAAAATACTTATATATACACACAAAGATTAGATTTTTAAACATAACACATATATAACTAAATAAAACATGTTCTGAAAATTTCAATTCAATATCTTAAAAATATTTTATGTAGGGATCTACTTCCTGTTTTGTAAACTCCATTTCCTGTTTACTAATTATGCTATAATTTTGCTTCTAAATATCGCAGAAATAAAAATAGAGTTTTTATTTAATCTTAAATGTATGGGCTATAAAATAAAAGCATAAAAGAAATTTCGAAAATTTTTCACTAAAATGGCGAATTTTGGGTAGTCACATACCTAAAGAGAACAATAAATATCTAATTTAAAAGAACTATGTTGTAGTAAGGGCTATGTAGTTGCAAACAACAACAAATTTATTTACTCTTCTTGATCGAAATACATACTCTAATAGAATTTATTCACACTGGAGATAATTTAGTTATCTTGTCTAGGATGGCGCATTTTTTAATTTTTGCCCGATGCGTGTAAGAGTCTGTAAATGAGAGGAAAAGACAGTCGTGAAATGAGAGACCCTCGCGGATCCCTTCGAAAGGCAATGGGTACCCCTGGGGGTTCGTGGATCACAATTTAAAAACTGCTAAAGATCCAGTTCCTGGATCTCTTTTGATGATCTTCCCTCAGGGCACCTCGATTGAGCTTTTGTCTATTTCACTACGTTTACGTTCAGCCATTTTCTATTTAGCCTCTCCCTTATTTTTCAATTATACACTAACCCAGCGTTTCTCAAAATGTGGGGTGTGCCCCCTAAAGGGGACATGATAACACTACGAGGGGGGCGCGAGCCTATTGAAAAGTCGAAAACAAAATATTATTTTTAAAAAATTCGTAATTTACTGAAAGTAAACAAATGTGACATAAAAAAAATATACATTACATTGTGACATAATAAAAAATAAAATACACATTTACACTGATATAATGCATTTATAAATATATTACTGCACAATATATGTATTTTATAATTAATTAATAACAATACTAAGTCAAGAACAAAATTAATAATTATTAATGATCCCATGGGCTTGTCATATAAAAAAATATATACAAAAATCCCTTAACTGCTGATAATTAATCCCTTAACTGCTGATAAAAAGTTATGCAATTCGCTCCCCAATGCCACCGAGAAAGTAATAAATAATCAAATCCTCTGAAATATTTAAATCCTTCAGAAAACTGTGAAGGTCCTTTTATTGCATTCAAAAGCCTTCGGAATAATTTTATGGATAGCAGTACATAGAAAATATTGTACTTCGGAAAATCGTATATAGACGTCCGGGGCAATTAACACTGTGGCTGAGCGAGACGTTTATGTACGCCGGTGGCTCTTGAGAGGTTAAAATCGTAGTGTAGCTTTAACGGCAAAGTAATATATTATTGCATTAAATACAATGTTATTGCATAAAGGGGGGGGGGGAGACGAGGAAAATTATGTTGAATATTGGGTCACAAACATAGAAACTTTGAGAAGCACTGCACTAACCAGACTCTCAATCGCAACGTATCTTTTCTCATATCCATTATAATCCTATTTATATTGCAATGTTCATCTGCATGCAGCATGGTTCCTTCAGAAGGTGAAGTCTTCATGCCAAGCAGAATTAAAACATTCTCGTATAAATACCATTAAGTAGCCACATTGGTTAGTTTAAGGGAAATGTGCGTGATAACCCGCTACCAAGAGTCATTTCTTTATTCGTGTTTGCATGAATTTCTGAAATAAATTTCATATATTAATAACAAATTTCTAATTTCCGTTAAGCACGTCATTATTCAGAATATAGGTTAAAAATAAAGAATTATCTGTAATTTATTAATGAATAAAACAACTTTAAAATGAAGCAAATATGAATCATAATATTTACAGCGTAGTAAATTTTTAAGAAGTAAAATAATGCTTGAAATGTTCAAATAAAACAAGGGGAGTTTCGAACAAAACAGAGAATAATATTACATGAAAAAGCATGCTTGCGAGAAATACCGACTTGTTTTACACCAATTACAAAGCATTTAAAACACATGATAGTGAAATTAATATTATTTGTTGAAATAAAAGACATAACAATTAACTTCTTAAGTACCACCGGCAAATATAAAAGTCTAGCTCAACCGGCGCGTTAAATGCCCCGGACGTACATATGCGTCTTCCCGAAATGTGATACTTTTGTTCGCGTTACTTTCAGTAAAACTATTCCGAACGATTTTAAATACAAAAAATGACATTTGACAGTGTTTGCAACGGATTTACTTCTGAGAAAAATTTGCATATTTCTGCTCCCTTTGAATACACTACATACTTGCGCCTATGTGAAAAACAATGGCACACTGGGGAGCGAATTGCGTAACTTTTAATCGTCAGTTAAGGGATTAAACTATGCACACACAACATTTAAATTTTTTTTTAAAGGAATATGATTAAATTTCAAAATAGTTGGCATTCCTTGTTGCAATGTGATGTAAATATTAGTTGAAAAAAATGCTATTACTGGCACGTTCTAAAAATGAATCGTAGACTCCAAGTTTCGAGGATAAGTTCTTAGTCAAATTGATACAGTCCAAAGAGAACTTTGCAAGTTGAAATAAATTTATGTCTATATATAAATTTAAATTTGCATATAAAAGTAACTGGGGTATATGCAGTGGTGTATTTTGGGAACTGTCGCCTCACTCGAGTAACTATTTCATGTTTCCTTGCAATGTTAATAGAGTTTTTGCCTTGAGTAATAATTAGGTTCTCGTCATGAGATCCCTTCGACGTCATCATCGGAAAAGAAGGCGTCCCGTAGACTCGGACAAGGTCATGTTTACATTGAGTGCGTCAGGCGAGACTTCATCGAGCGTCATATGTCTGCCGCCGGTTAAATTTTTTAATTTTTACATTCAGTGATTTTCGTTTTCGTATCATTTTTCTCTTTCAGGTGAAACGGATCAGGTTATGAGATAATGTTTTAAGGTTACTGTTCTACAGTCTTCACCCGTATTGCACTTATGTTTTTTTACTTGCCATGAAATCCAGCGTATAATGCTCTCTTTTAACACCAAAAATAAGATTGAAATTTATGTTAATTTAAATTTATTAAATTTATTATAATCAGCATGATAGAAGAGGAATATTTCGGAAATTTTTGGTTTGCGATACACACAAATAATATTTAAAAAATTTTTAAGTCAATTCCTACTTAGGTAGACAATGAAAAAATTTATTTTAGTTACTTTTTATTAATTACAATTAATATGAATATGTATATACATGTGATGGAATCACACTATTAAGTGTTAAAACACTTTTAATATTAACATTAAAAACTTTTTAACCACATTAAATTTGTAAATAATTTTTTTGTTAAAAGTTGAATGTAAAATAAGTTCGGATTTATCTTGAAGCCAGTGTTAAAGGGATTGTGACGTCTAACTAGCATATAATTATTCAGGTTGAGTTAATTCTTCCTCACAACTTTAACAAAAGCTGTTTTATCCAATGGGGCTGCCATCAAGAGAAATAATATCGACTGAATGAAATCTCTAAAACTATAAGTAATTTAATTAAATCGAATGCATGAATTAATGCTTGGAAAAGCTGTATAACATCAAGTGTCATCCACTACAATAAAAAAAAATGTATTTGAACTTGAGTGGATGAATAAAAAGTATTTTATTAACGATTCAAACTTTGAACAAGATATATATACATATATAAATATATGTAGAGAGAGTGTGAACTAATAGTAGGAATTGAAAAATTGGTATTTTGACTGCAAAACTAAGCAAAAGTATACAATTTCTCTTCAGTGACATCTTTTTGATACGAAAATGAAATATTTGAATGGCAACATTGTATGTTACACATAATTTAGTTTCAAAGGTTGATTATAACACAGGACCAAGATTTGGATCATACGTTATTTTTTAGGACAAATCTTAATCGGACTAATCATCTAACTCAGCATCACCAGCCGCTGTTACGATACACAACGTGATTCTAAAATCGCGGGAAAAAATTTGAAAGGTTTTGCAGCTCACTAAAAAAATTTTTTTGTCAGGAATATATGGGCAAAGGCAAGATACAGAAAAGTGGGTATTACAAGAAACAACATTACTGAAATACAGAATTGTCCGAGTTTTTTATTATAGTTATGTATGCAATAAATGCAATATAAAAATTATAATCACTATAAATAATAAAATTGAACAGCTTGAAAGGTTTCTATTACGTAAGCAGTCCCTAAGATAAGTAATGGTTCTATTTTATTCTAACAGTTGCTATTAATTATCTAAGCCAGGGGTGGGTAAACCCCAAAGATAGTAACGGTTCCATATAATAATGCTAAATTGTTGTTAATTGTTGAGAAGTAATAGTAGTAAATAGTAGAGATTTTTTATTTTTAAATACACGGTATGTGATAAGTTGATTTATATGTTTTTATTTGAATATAGAGAATTTTTTTAACCTGAAAAGTATTTAAAATTTGGATCATTCTCTATTACATTCGGCCGAGAAAACTCTAATCCATACAAAAAAGAATACAAGAAATTCAATCCATACAAAAAAAAATTTTAAATGAATTTCCAGCAACTTTAAATTGAAATAAGAAATCATAGAATCATCACTCGCTCGAGAAATGCTCGTTTACCAACAGCTCTACGGAGTATATATGAAAGAAAAGGTAAATATATATAATTATAAGGATATCCAATGGCCGAACAGCATAACTGTTCTTTTTATGAATCGACAGTAGAATTCTTTCCCGCTTCTGAAAAGGTTATTTCATTTCAGTTCTATCGCACTCTTTTATCACGTGATCACTTGAATTGTAAACTACATTAAAGTTTGTTTAATAGGCTTTAAAGTGTTCGAAAAATATTATATTTACTCAATCCAAGGTATATGATAAGTTTTTTTCTTACTAACGTTATCTCCAGACCTAATTTCTTGAGCGTGAAAACGTGTCTTCAGATATTTTGTGACTAACAGGTCAGTAAAAAAAAATTTTATCACATAAAGTGTGACATGTCAAGTACTAACTCTTCATATCCAGTTCAGGAAGTCAATTCTTATCCACGTGTAGAGTGTTTTCGCACCGAATTAAGTATTAAATGCAGGGTTAGGGAAATTAAACTCCCGCTACTAGGGGGCTAGCTCTGGAGGCCGTCCTGCTTGTCCGGAGAGAAAAATAATTGGGCAACAGACATTTCAGATGATGCGCTCAAAATTTCTGAAATACAAAAAATAGCCACTATCGTGTAAAGAAAGGAAAAACTGAGAATAAAGTACATTGAAAGTCTTAACGAGTAGTCTTACACAAAAAGAATACAATAATGGCAGTACACAATTACAACGTTGCACTTGCACATTATAAAAAATAATGCACTTTTCTTCATGAATACTGTACTTAGCATGCAAATCAGAGCTATAAAATCTGTTCAATACGTGAGCCATCTTGTTCCACAACGCGCTCCATTCTGAAAATCAAGCTTTTTATCGCTGAACGGGGAGAGTCAACATAGATATTGTTAATTTGTGCGGTGAATACTGTTCTTCAAATCCATCGCAGTTTCCAAACGCTCCCAGTAAAAGTTATATTTTAAAAAGCCTTATAGCCAGAAATCAAAAGGCGTGAGATCGGGTGATCGTGGAAGCCAAGCTGTTGGGAAAGATCGGCTGAACACATGCGAGTCTGTAAATGCCTGCCTTAACAATTGTTGGACTGAGCTCGCGATGTGAGTTGGGGCTTCATTATGCATGAATATGGTTTTTTGTAGGCAGCCTCGTTGCTGAAAAGTAGGAATTATGCATGTCTGTAACATCTCACGATTTCGTTACCCATTAATACAACGGGTGGTACCATTAAGGGGGTCACTCGTTGAAAAAAGTAGGGTCCGAGAATGAATTAAGAAGCGAACCCACACCGTACGGTCACTTTCGTATCATGCAAAGCTTTGACATGTACAACGGGGGGATTTTCTGTCACCCGGGGGGATACGATAATTATGACGATTCACTTATGAATTAAGAGGGAAGTGGGGCTCGTCCATTTACAGTACGTTCCATGGCCATGGATCATTGACCGCCATTCTTGCGAGAAATTCTAACGCGAAAGTTTTGTGAGTGTCTGGGTCGTGCGGTTTCAGTTGCTGAACCGCTTGAGCCTTATACGGGTAGAAATTCAAAATGTTACGCATGATATATCGGACAGTGGAGTAGGTCCTATCAAGGGTACGAGTACGGTACCCTGGCAGTTCCGTGAAGTGATTCACTGCTTGCTTCCCCGACCGACCCTCTTCGACGGCGATGTTGACTCTCATCATCTTCCAGGATGAATTCCTAGCAGTCCTGTTTTCTAGAATTTTACAATCATGTATTTAAGAGCACGCTCTGACATCAGTCCGCGTCTTTGATTCTTGAAACGGCGGAACTCTCTGACAGCTGCCGCTGCATTCTCACTGTTGCGGTAGTATAGTTTCACAAATTACTCTCTCGGGCAACGTCGACATTCTGCAATGTTTATCTGATTGTGGCAAGAACAACATCTTATTTTTATTGTGCGTGATATTTGCATATTTTGTTGAAATGTACTGACCCACAACGCCATCTATTTGAAATTTTTTGAACAATTTTTTTTTTTATTTCAGAAACATCACGCGTATCATCTGAAGTGTCTGTTGTCAAAATATTTTCTTCCGACCAATAGAACGGCCTCCAGGGTCCTCTGAGTAACGGAAGCTTAATTTTGCTAATCCTGTATATTAAATAGTGTGTAATTTATATCACTGGATAAAAAGTCAATTACATCGGGCAATGTTGCGTTTCGGTGATGGAATTGGTAAGTAAGTAAGCGTGGTCAGGCATGTCATGTTATATGTTCTGCCTAAGAGTCCAAGCATGATAAAAGGCCCTTCACAAGAGAATTTTATGGATTATTTACATGCATAATTTGATTAATACGAGAGAATATCGAAAAGTTTTAGTTATTACTAAAATACTCTACATAGAAATTAAGTTTTAATTTCTTATTCTTTAGATTTCTCTTCATAATTACCATTTACAGAATTATGCATTGCTCCATTGACCTTTCGATGGCGTTTACTCCAGAACTCGGCATATTGCACAGAAAAAATTGTTTGACCTGTTAAATATTGCCAAACCTAAAACCCCTTAATCATACTTTGTGGATGTGGTAATCAGAAAAAGCCATTTGTGGTGAGATAGGGAAAATAGGGTGATTGTGGCAAAATTTCAAAGCTATATTTCTTTGATTCCTCAACTGTACCAGATGTAGGATGTACCAGAGAGATGTTCTTTAACTCTCCAAAAGAACAAGAAGGTTCACTGAGGACAAGTGGGGGACACCTTGGTGTTCCTACCACGCCTTTTCTAGCAATTCACATAGCAATGTGCAATAATATGCTCCTTCTTTTCTCCAGGTAGTGTGTAAAGATGACTTCCTGGTGGTCTCAAAAACTCACAGATGGCGTTCTCAGCACATTTCTAGCCTTACCCTTACTCTGTGCTTTCATATTCCTTTCCCATCTATTTTGTCTCTGAAACATATTGACATAGATCCAAGATTTATCCATAACTGTTGGGTGATTAAGAAATTCTTCGTCTTTAAAAAATTCTTCTCAAAAGATTGAACAGCTGTTTTAACAATTGCTTGTGAAAAGGAATGAGTAATCGCAGAACCGACATGCTGATAATTTGGATATGTGAATAGCTATCCACGTACTATCCTTGTCAAGATGAATCTTATTAATGGTCCTTTGGATGGTTTCTCTTTGATCTAATAGGATAAAATCCTCCTGTCTCATCAGAGTCGTCCTTGAATATTGGTCTTCCACTTCTTGGATCGTCTATGAGGAACATGTAACCAATTTGAAAGCTCTTTTTAATCTCACAATGTCATGAGGGGTTATCATTTTCATAAACAGACAAAATTTTATTGTGGATTTGCACGGAAAAACATGATATTTGAAATAAAGGAACTTAATCCCTGCTAGGATCAATATTCTCCATATTACATGTTCAAACTACGACATCCTGAAACTGAAGAAATCAATAATGCTAAGTCATAAGATGTAGGGGCGCAAACTTTTACATTTTATCTAAACTTAGGTCCAAACACAATTCCGTTGGATAGTGAAATAGAATCTAGTAGAATTCATACTATTATCCTATTCATCAATTGGGACTTTTGATAATGTCGTTATATTTTCTGCCACCGTTTCTGCAATACAAGCTGTAACATCTGTGGATTTTTTAGATTCTATTCAAATTAAAAATTATATAGAGCATCTTGGATTGCTTTTGACCTAAAAAAATATTATTTTACAATAGGTTCCCTCCGATTGTGGTATCTACGAAAATGAGAGGGCTGATTTTCTCGCTAAAAAGTGCGCAGGTGATTTTCAGTGCTTTCGGAGAGGAATCCTGTACTCTTGTATAAGAAGAGTCATTGAAAATAGGGTGGAAAAGTTATATGAAGCTTTTTATATGAACAAATTTGTAATAAGTCTTGGAAGGAGATGCTTAATGAGATCTGTCACTGGAGACGGCATGTGGTTGCTGTCTTCTGGCTGGAAACCGGATACGACTGCCTTGTGGGTCACCTATATAGACTAAAGGTCCTTTATTCTCCAAACTGTGTTTTGTGCAGAGAGAATTCCCTAATGAATGCTGAGCACCTGGAAATTTGCCCTGTTGTCTCTGGTAACATCTACCATAGATACTGGAGGGCCAGAGAGCAGTTACAATCTCTGCAATGTGACTGACATTTTGATTGTGTTTTTGCTTCTGTTTTTTGATTCTTTGTTTTATTGTTTATTTGTGGTTTAATTTTTGTTGTTTTTCCATGTGTGTTTGCATGGAGTGTTTTTACTCCAGCGAATGACGTATCCATCAAGTTCGATAACTAAAAATAAATTTAAGAAAAAAAAAATTTTTTTTGAACGCTTTTCGAGTTTGAACAGGGGTCTCCACACAATGGACAGTCCCTCCACCCAAAGAAGTGCAAAGAAACTAACCAAAAGGAGACAGTGGAGATAAGAGTGGCTTAGCAGAAAGAGAACGAATTGTGACGCGATGTTAACCACGCGCTTTTTGAGAGTAACCGCCTCATATTGTGCAAAATATATAGATCTCCAACCTCCCGGCCCTGGACTATTGCCGGTCCGTGGATCAAATAGCACTGGGCTTCAAAAGGAACATTAAATTATTTCCCTTTTGTTTACTGTAGCTTATTTCTCTAGGATTTGTGTGTGACTTTTTATAGAAATCACTGTCTATTTAATGTTAAATCATTTTATATTCATTTCTAGTATAACTGTATTTTATTCTGAAGGTATATTTTACAATTAAATTAAAATTATTAAATCAAAACAATTTAAAATATAAATAATCAAGGTCCCCTCCCCCCCTCAGTGGTAAAATTATCAAACATTGATCAATCCACTGTGATAAAAAGGCTGGAGTGCACTGATGCAGTTAGTCCATTGAAGTTGTTCTGCTTCAGAGTTCTCGTGAATTTACTCTTGTGTAAAATAACCGCTTGTGACCACATAAGAGTATGAAAGAGAGTGAGAGATAAATGAACATCGCACGCAAAAGAACACGAGGGATATTGGCTTCTCGGACCTCGTATACTTGAGCCTCTGTCAAGTGACAAGGACGACACCTGAACTGTTACCCCTTCTCCAACGAGAAGACTGAGATTCAAATAGCATCGGCCTTTTCTACATCATGGGATTTTAGTGGCACCTGGAATCGAAATCACGACAAGACAGGCATGAGGTTTAACGTCCAACCCAGGTCCAAGATACTAGGGGAAGCAAAGTCTCACTGACGCCAAGTGCGTACCCCTCGCAAGATATGAATCGGGCTCAAAACCTGACTATGCAGGGGGCCTCCTAATACTCTCTGTTATGCCACTGATCATAACCGCTAAGCTACCGTGACCACACCACTTAAGAGTAGTACAAGCATTAATAATTACAATTTACAATATTATGCACATAAATTAATGTGAAGAATAAATTTATGCATAATTATATGGATTATTTCTTAGGAATAACTAAAACTTTAGAATAGTCCTCAATAATTTGATTATTATGTGTTAGAAAAGGCTTAAAACATTTGATAATCCAGGAGCAAGTCAAATTTAAGAATGACTAAGTTGCTTAGTAAAAGCTTTTAAATACAGTCGGGCCTCTATATAACGAATTTCTCTATTTTGGGAAAATTTTCCTGGAACCAAGAACATTTTACTATTTTCTTTGTAAAATAACCTCCAAATAACGAAGTGCATTTTCTATTGAACGAACTTTTTCTCTTGTAATTCGCGATTTTTTTCTCCCTATTTTAAAATATATATATATATATATTCCCGGACATTTTTAAAATTATTCTGTCTTTCACCACATTGTATAGTGATCAATGACCTTAAATTGGTTTTACCTGGTACCTAACTCACCCAGAGCAATAAACGGCCATTATTTTTCAAACAAAAAACTCAAATAAAACTTATTAAGTTTAAGGACGCATGTGGTAGTGTATGCTTACAATTACTGGTTATAAAATAATGTACGTTTAAAATTACTCGTAGGCTTAAAATAAGAAAAAGTTCATTAGTTTTAATACAAAATTATTTTTTAAGTAGGAAATACAGTGTATTCTGGACAATGTTTTCCCCCCTTGTTTTCCTTGCAGATTTCTTTTTAATGGGTAAGATACATAAATAAATAGAGATTAATTTTCAAAAAAAAGTGTGAATAATTCATTTTTAAAAAATATTATATAGTATTTATGAATTTAAAATTTATTGTATGTTTTTTTAAAGTATATTAAATGATAAACTGTTTAATGAAATTTCCATATAACTTTTTTTTCGGGTTTTAGCGACCTTATTAACTGAAGGTCCAACTGTATTTTTAAATAAATTAAAAGTAAAAAAACTTTTTTAAAAAAAGCTTTTATTTAAACGCGCTAAAAAGAATAAAATAAACTTTTCTTTAAAACTTTTTTTACTATCAACTTATAACGTCATTACACAATTTATATGATATAAAAGCTTGCCGCGAGATTTACCTGTATAGATAAACAAGTAAATTAAATAACTTGATCTGATTTATTTTAATTTTTAAAAATTTCAAACTAAGTAAATAAGAGTACTTAAACCCGCGACGAGCTTATATATCATATAAATTGTGTAATGACGTTATAAGTTGATAGTAAAAAAAGTTTTACAGAAAAAGTTTATTTTATTCTTTTTAGCGCGTTTAAATAAAATCTTGTTTATAAAAAGGTTTTTTTTACTCTTAAAATTTATTTTTTACTTTTCAGTTATCGCTGTGGACAGGTTTCTCAGCCTCTGTTCATCTCATTCAACGCTGGTTCGCCATCCCTTGTTTAGATGAATCAATTCTCGCAAAAAGGGTATTAGACGAAAAACACAATTCTTTTTAAATCCGTAATTTTTAAGTAATTTTTTCAATCTTCGTGCAGATCTTGGGTAATATTGCTCAACACAAGAAAAAAAAAGTTTTGTGAGATTATCTTCATAAATAACGCAGTTATTAAATGTTTAATTAAGATTTTGACATTAATGTGCTTGGTTCCAGGATATAGTTCTTAAAATAGAGAAATTCCAAAAATAGAGATTCATTACATGGAGGTCTAACTGTATAAAAATAATGCAATCGTTAATTATTTTTTCAAAATCAAGTTTCTAAAGATGGCCTGAGCAATTAAAAAAATAGATTCTTACGTAGAAGATATTCAATGTCCAGCAAAAAATTATCATTAGTTGATAAAACTTTCTTTTTTGATTACAACATGAGTTTTGGATTTTAAGCGTTTTATTGATTAATACAAATCTTTAAATGCCTTTTGAAGATTGTTAATAAATAACTAGATTTTTCTTCTAATATGTTAGAGAAATATATCCCTTTCCGTTAAAATATTTTATACGAAACGCAATTCATTTGTAAGTAATGTAATAAGTATGTATGTAGAGTAAGTAAGTCGTGGAGTATATTTTCCTTATATTTATAAAGAGTTTTGGTAATAGCTTTTGTACTTAATTTTCTTTAGAAAAGGGATAAAAGTATAGTTTATTTTTTAAATTTAAATTTGTAAATTTCACACATTTTTCGAAATTTGTTAAAAATTGGATGTTATATTTTTCACCTTTTTGCTCCAAATAATAATGATATAAAAAATTATCGCGGAAAATATGCATTTAAATTCGTCACAAAGCATTGTCTGGTTATTTTAGAGTTCGAGACTAATCTAAAGAAACTAACAAAAATAAATATGATAGATAATTGTGTATGTAGAGAGAGAGAATGAGAGAGAAATTTTACAGAAAATATAGAATTGGGGGGCTAAATTATTTCTTTATCATTAATTTATTCCAAATTATATAAAGAACCTTAAATTTAAGGACACATGCCGTAGTGTGTGTTTAGATTACTGGTGATAAAATGAGGTATATTTAAATGACTTGTAGGCTTAAAATTAGAAAATTACTTTAAAAAATTCATTCATTTTAATAATTTCTTTTAAAAATTCACCATTTCTGGATAATATATTTCTTTTATTGTTTTCCTAGCGGATTTCTTTTTGATGGGTAAGATGAATAAAAAAATGATCTTTCCGATTTTGTAATTATTTTTTGTCTGTGTTTCATAGATTAAAGTGTTAGATAAATTTTTTAAGGAATTTCTACATTACTCCATCTCAGTTTAACTTGGCAGCGTTGAGAAAGGTATTTAATGTACCAATCTACTTGAAAAACAGCTTTACTTTTTTTGTTTTGGATTTAAATCCAAGTAAATAGATAGAAATTGGTAAAAAAAAATTGCATACATTTTAGAAATTAGATTATTTTTACGTTGTAGAAATGTAATTATTTTTTAGACAAAGTTAATTAATACAGTCAATAGTGCAACGTTATGAAATTCCAGTTTGGCTGAAAACCGATTTTCGACGCCAACTTTTGTCATTGTTGTAACAATAACATTATTACAACAATGCAGACATATCGAAGTTGGCGCCCAAAACTAGTTTAACGTTTTTAATTAGTGTCTTTTTAATTAACTGCAATATATCGGAATATAAATTGTCAAAACATGCATTGTCATCCAAACTAAACGTGTATACAAAATTTCAGCTCAATGTGGTGAAGATATCAGCTTCAAAATTGAGTTACAAGATTCTACCCGAACAAATTACATACATACATTGTAAGCTAAATAAAAGCTTGTAAAATAAAACAAATTAGAAAATAGAAATAATATTCTTGTGGAGATGGGGGGGGGGCCTAAGGGTTTGAGCAATTGTTATTTGTTTATTCTTTTGCAAGATTTAAGCTATTTCTTCGATTAATTGTCTAGATGGAGACTAATACCCCCTGAGGTCAAAGGTTCGTCAATCTATTGACCTGAAAGGTCAAGGCGTGGAAGAAAGGGGTGGAAGAAAGAAGGAATTTAGAAAACAAATTATTCTCAGAAGAGAAGCTTTTTGACCCGAGAGAATTATCTCTTGTTCCTTTTTTTATCCCCGACAAAGAAAAACGAGTGCCAGCTGCGATTCCAAATTGCTTTATTTTCTATTTTTTTTCTGTTGTGTTAAAATGGCACCCTCAAACACACGTAGAACTAGAAGGGTTACTCGATGATGCCGTTTTAGACTTTTGATGTTGTCCTCGACGTCCTAGTTTAGTACTCGCAAAATGAATAGCGCGTCCTAAATTTTAAAGCGAATTTTTTTCATCCACCTGCGAATTGAAAGCAAAGTTTGTTTTTAATCTCTACTTAACAACCATGAAATGATTGAAAAAAAGGAATACTGATTGATGCTACTATTGTTGGTTTCCTTAATCCAAATGTAATTAGGTTGGAAAAAAAATGTTGTAAAAGCCGTGATAGCCTTCCAGGAAATGTCTCAAGAAGACAAAGAAAAAAGCAGATAAGGTACGGGGAAATTACAATGAAACAAGACAAAGGGATGCGGAATATGCAACAGCATGTAAATCTTAAGACTATTTTCTCACAAAATCACATGCAGTGTAACTGCTGCTATTTTGTTGAATTCAACTATTCAGGATTTTATGATGGAATGAGTGTATTTTTTTTAACGGTCACACTATAAAGTAACAGGAGGGCAATTGGTGATGACCTCTTAGTTTTGACCTTTGGTCAAGTGAGGAGGAGAGAGAGAGCTGTCACCTCCATCTCCTAACTACCACCCCAACAGGAGAACATTTAGGCCTCGACAGATGCAACATGCATCGGCCCCTTCTAATGGCGGGCCTTCAGAAACACTAGATTCGGGGTAAACATTACGTCGATCGCGATCGACCGGTTGACCTCCAAGACAATTTGGAGTGACCGCCTGAAGATAAGCCGTTAATAATTATTGTTTACGGAAATATTCTAGATTGGCTGACAGTCTTCTACTGACCATAATTACAAGAGCTAACTTTAAATGGAAATATTTTATTGTTTTAATGTATTTTGAATTGTTTGGTAATAAATGCATCATTAGATATTATTATATTTGTGGCTATTATTATTATTATGTTTTTGTATTTTGCAATTTGCTTTAAACCCGGTTTCAAAAAAGTGAGTTTTTCATTTCATTTACGTAGCTATGTACATATTCCGTATTTATTATTAAGTTATAATAAATATTGGTGAATTTTTCCTTACCTCACCATACCTACAACCCTGGGCAGTGGGCGCACTCGTGAATTTTTCAAAAGGGGTGCGGTGCGGTGGACCAGGATCGAATGTATCTACCATACTTAATCCTACCTAAAAAAGCTGCAAAACATAATTTTTTTTTTTAATTTTGTAGATTGTCGGGAACAAAGAGTAAGAAATAAACTATTGAATAAATAATTAGCATTAATTAATAAAAATTATTAATAACGAATACTTAATTAAATTTTACTTACAATATACATGGGAATATAATCGATCGAAAAAAGAATCATGAGCTTTGGAGAAAAAATACGGACCCGCGGACCCAGCCCCCTTTGTGTGTGCCACTGATATTGGATGGACCGCAACATCTTGAAAAAATTAAGTAGCCCGTACCTTGGAAAAGTCTGCCTACCCCTGCACTAGGTTGTGTCTCTAGGCCACGAGTTCGTGACCTTGACCACTAGGTTACTGCAGCTACCAGGATTTTTTGTAGAATACGCAAGTCCTGTGTTTCCTTATATAATATTCTTACATAATAGGTTATGATGATTTGAATTGCAAGCATTACTTTCATTACTTTTTCCCAAATCACTAAATAAAGTCATTGAAAAAAATTAAAAAAATTTACGATTAATTTTCTGAAATAAAATATAAAGTATATTAAAAGATGAAAGTATTCTGTAGGGCAGGAGAGAGTAGCTATTAGGAAAGTGTAAAGCATAAACGTCAAAAAATGTGCTCTTAAAAGTTTTTGCAGTTTTCTTCGCAGCTGGAAGGGTCCGCGACAGACCAATGGTCATCGTTGCAAACTCGTGGTCGGCGCTGTAGAGTTGAGGGTTCGAGTTGTAGAGCCATAGAAGACCCGCCGTGTAGAGTGGCAGGTACACGTGAAATTTTTCAGGGCTCAAAGTACTCATTGACATAGAAGTTTGGTGAAGTTTTCAGATGTCGTCCTCGTCTCGTGATCAAAGCTGAAAATGACGAGGTCCATCACCAATAGCTCTCGTGCTGCTTTCCCAGCGAGACGTAAATTACAATTAGCCAATTAGTTACAGCATGATAAAACAAATGCATCCTATTTTATCTAGATCGTAAAACTGGATGTTGCTAAATCTAGACAACTGTTTTCTTTTGAAATTTATACGTAATAAATGCAAACAAAAAAAGAAGTCATGATTTAAATAGTACAGTGATAAGGTTTAACACGAAAACGTTTAAGACGAAATATCGGTTAACACTCAGTAATACACAGTAGTCCTAACATATTATTATGTATATTCATGCATTTTTTCTCTTAACACGAAAAGATTTTCATTCTGGGAATAAACAAAGTACGGAAAACCAAGCCACGCAGGCGAGATTTAAGAGGGGTGTGAAATAAAAGAGAGGCAGTTTCACATGTTTCGGAAGCTAACTTGGCTGTGAAATAAATAACATTAGAATAGCTTGTGACATGAGCCAATTTGGTTTATCTAAGGAACTTTCACCCTCCATCCTTGCAAAAGCATCTCATCTCTCATCAGTTGGCTTTGGGATTCGGTGACATATCACAGTATGAGTAAAATTTAGTGTGTTTGGTTACTTTTTATTTCCTATTTTAGAAGAATTTTTTTACGAGCTCATTGAGAAAGAATTCAGGATAGAAGCAAACTCCTATTTCACTTAAAAGGAAGATGGAGCTTCTTAAGGCTGCTGATCGAAAACAGAAGACGAAAATGGAAATCTGTAAAGCTTTTGGTATTGCTAAATGTTTTATATTAAATTTCATTAAGATCTTAAGTATGTTTCTGTGTTTCATTGGTTTTTATTAAAAGCATGCATATATACATATTTATGTAAATAAAATGTACTCTTAATAAAATTAATTTCGTTAAATACAGTAGACTCTCGATAATTTAGACCTTCGATAATACGAAGTATATGCTCAGTCCCTAGGAAAACTCTTAATATTTCGAACTAAAACAATACATTTGGGTACACTGAATAATTCGAAGTAAAATCTGTGAATAGCCAGGCTACAACACGCAATAATTCAAAGTTATCTTATAAAACTCTCGACAATTCGAACACTTACTATCATGTATCACTATAAAAAGGATGGAGCTTACAAGTTTTGTGTTGTGTTGTCTGCGTGTCCCACTGTAAAGTAGCCCTTTAAAGACCATCTGTCTTCTACCCCTTCTCAGTGTTTTCCGGTTCATCAAGTGAAAATACACTTTTTCAAGTGGACAATAGATCAACCGCACCTGTTGTCAGCCATCCATATGTTTTGTTTAACACGTGGCCTTGCTACACATGTGTTCAGAAAGGTTGATCCGCTGTTGGGAAGAAGAGATGCGTAGGATCATGTATGAATGTATTTATATATATATATATATAATGCAGGACTCTTAACTTCTGTATAATATTTATATTGTATAAAAAATGTACTTTTTAAAGAATACTTTAAAATAATTTTATAAATTTGTACAATTGTTGTTTTATTACATAGTTTCAAATTTAAATGTGTTAAAAAAATTATCTTGGTGTATTTTGGGAGTTTTTTCTATTCTCTTGATAATTCGAAGTTCTTCAGAGGTCCTTCCAACTTCGAATTATCAAGAGTCGACTGGATATATATTTTTGTAGTATCTTTTAACATGAAATATTCTTTTGATACGAAAAATTATCTAAACTTCGGTCAAGTGACGAGGACCACATCTGAATTCGTACTTCACTCTAGACACTTGATTATTCTGTCAAAGTGAAGACCCTCGATCAGAACGTGTATCAACCCCTTCTATCTTTAGGGGTACCAAGATTCGACAGAAACAATACTGACCAAGAGATCCTGATGAGGGCTACTTTGTTACCAAGACTACATTTTAGAGGGGAGACATAAAACTAAAAAAAAAAAAATTTAGATTCTGTGTATACACCTTTTTTTCTTTATACTACTATATAACTTAGTAATGTATCCTTTCATCATATCTAACATGCAACAAATTTCTACTTTTTAATCTATTTTTCGGAGGTAAAAATAGTATGTTACATTGATGTTATCAAATAAAGATCAAATACTGTTGACTTATTGCAGCGTCAGTGAGTGAACGTCGCATTGTTCAGCTACACGAGAGCTTTTGGCGACGGCCCTCCTAATTTTGAACCATGGTCAAGTGACGAGGACGACACCTGAGCTGACACCCCTCTTCTCCTAACTACCACAACACACAGACGGAAGGACGTTTGAGCTCTCGACAGATATAACGACAGCCACGAATCCGTTACCTTGACCACTAGGCTACCGTGGCCGACTTATTGCAGCAGCGTAAATAATTGAATGAAAGTCAATTCTGGAGTCTTGAAGAACATTTGTAGAGGACTCTCAAACACGTTTCTCTCAACTGACCTCCATTAAATCTGTCGAGAGCTCAAACGTCCTCCTGTTGGTGTGGTGTGGTATTTAGGAGAGGCTGGTGCCAGCTCAGGTGTCGTCCTCGTCACTTGACCATGGTTCAAAATTACGAGGACCGTCCCCAAAAGCCCTCGTGTAACTAAACAATGCGAAGTTAATATTCACTCACTCACTCAATTGACCTCTTAATCTTGTTTATGGGGCTAAAATAGACCAGCGGTCTTAGTAACCTGGTCGTGACCACAGGTTCGGAACCTAGTGGCACTGAGTGGCCGGCGCGACTTGAGTTCGAGCCTTGTATCGCTGAAGACCCACCGTGTAAAGAGGTCGATGTATTTTAAATCTGTCGAGGCTCGAACATCCTCCTGTTGGTGTTGTGGGGAGATTAGGAGAAGGGGTGCCAACACAAGTGCCGTCTTCATCACTTGACCAAGGTTCGTCGCTTATAGCGCTCGTGTTGTATATTTGTGTGACGTTAAAAGAATTGTAATTTGTCGACACAAGCATTGTGGTCAACATAATCGTGGCTGTAGGAAAAATATGATCAATGTGATCGAGACATTATAACTTGTGTTTTTTAGAAATACCTCTTTATACTCTACACAGATGACTGAGACCAGAAGAAACTTGCATTGCATAATATTGGGAAATTGAGCTGTTAAAGGACTACAGATTGCAAGGTTCATTAGAATATTCATTTCATGAAGATACACCACCTTCCGTACGCCCAATTTATTGCGATATTCAAAAAATGAACAAACCAGTTATTTCAAAAAAGCGTTGTGTGATGCTGTAATAAATTTATGACGTTCTATCGCAAGAATGCTAACGTTCAAGACAACTCGCCAAGTTTGGTAACCCCGATTTTGCATGTGTTGTATGCGCTGCATTGGCAACCATGTGCTTTATTTCATATGATGTCGCCAAAAAAAAAAAAAAAAAAAAAAACTGAAGAGGAACGCCAAGAACGAATAATGCGAAAAAAAGAGCTACATAATACACACATATAAATTACAGTTTTATATACAATTTGAGCAATATGTATGAACTGAGTTATATAATTTGTATAATGGGTGGTCGGTCCACCGTCAGGCAGACAGGAGGTATCCCTCCCCCTGGTATAAATTAAAGAAATTTTAATGTGAACACAATAAATCACGTATTTCATTCCAATATTAGTCTATGATATAATCGATATAGTTAATTATTCACATGTAGAAGACATCGAATAATTATTTTAAAAAAATTAACTTGGCTTTGTTTAATATGTAACCCCTTTTTAAATACATGCTTCCATTCAATAGAGCTTTCTTTTCAGAAAGAAAAGTTGATTAAAGAATCATCACAATTTGTTGAATTCCTCCCCGTGTCGAATGGGAATAAGTTGACCAAGTTCAAGTAGACTTTGGTTTGTGTGTCGAGAATAAAGCAAACACGGGAATACACTGATTATCTCGCATTCACCTTTGCTCGTGATTCTGTTTTCCTTACTTGGAATAATCTTTCTCGGCCTGGTCTTCGTGGTCGCGATCGAGTCGTGCAAATTTTGCGACAAAAATGGCTGCCGTGCAGCTGCTTCGAATCGTCGTCGTTTTTCTCTACGTTTTGAGGTCTTTAGCCCTCCCCAAATCAGAATTGTTTCCATTTGGAAGAGAGCAGTTTTTATCGGCGGAGGATGACATCAGTTCACCAGAAGTACCGCTGACGGTACCCATCGTATTTTATGGAAATGAATACAGGACGATTTACGTAAGTATCCTCTTCCATTTTCTTATCATCTCACATGTTTCTCTTTGGATGAATGGGAAATGAATGAATACTTGACATTTTCTCAGTAATGAAAGTTTACCAAAAAAATGTTTTTATGCAAATACAGTAACTGCAAATCGAAGTGTTACTACTGTATGATTTTTTAATCGAGTTTAGTTGTACTTTAGCAGAAGATCTTGCTTATGAATTGTGAAATAATTAGTTTTTGTTTATTGAACGTCTTATTTCTGTCCGCTAACTACACCTAATACCAGTGGCGTAACGGAGAATATTAGCCCCCCCCCGAAAAATCCCATTTGAGGTTTGGTCTTACAAAGGATTGCAAAACCATAACATCAAGCTTTAGGACACCTAGGATTACAGACCAGGGGTGTAAGTTACGCCACTGCCCAATACACTCATAATTTAAAGCATGGTTCGTGGAGGCGGTCTACTAAGGGTTACGGTTACGAGCTCATAGCCGTTGTGTCGTGAGCTCTAGCACTAGCACCCTTCAAGGTCAACCGTGTTGAGAGACCGATGCACTTTAAATCTGTCGAGGCTCAGTCATCCTGTTGGTGTGGTGTGATACATTGGAGAGGGGTGCCTGCTCAGGTGTCGTCCTCGTCACTTGATCTATGGTTCGTCATTAGTACCCCTTCTTTATACTGCGACGGTAATAAACACTCACTCACTTTGAAGCACGGTCAAGTGATGAGGTTGATACGTGAATTATTAGTACCGCACTCTCTACAACCCTGTCATGCCAACGTGAGGACTTTCAACCCCGATAAATTTAACGTGTATCAACCCCTGCAAAAATTTATAATAATTAATGTATCTCTCTCTATGTAATTTGTTGTTAGATTGTTATTATTGTACATAAAATAAATCAGTAAATTTACATATGAATATGTGTGTTTGAGTACATAATACTTAACACACATAACATTGATATAATACTTACATATAATCTACATTTACCTTTTAAATATGGGCATAAAATGTAGAATATTTATTTCATACTATGTACACCCCACTTTCAATTAGATTTGCATGAATTTTTAAAATTATTTACCGCACGAACCATGATAATAAGCACAGAACTATGGCAACTATTTATCATGGTCAAGGTATCGGATAATGCCTGGCGTGTCATGAGTTCGAGCCTCGTACCACTGAAAACCCACCGTGTAGAGGGGACGATGCACGTTAAATCTGTCGAGGCTTGAACATCCTCTCATAGATGTGATGTGAAAGTTAGGAGAAGAGGTGCTAGCTCAGTGTCACCCTCGTCACTTGAGCATGGTTGAAAATTAGGAGGTCTGTCACCAGTACACCTCATGTTGGTTTTATAGTGCGACGTTAGATTTACACTCTCGCTCACTCATGACAATTATTTCACACAAATGATCTGTTAATTCATTTAATTCGCAGCCGCGGTAGCTAAGTGGTCAAGGCATCGGATCATGGCTAGCGTGTCAGGAGTTCGAGCCCAGTACCACTGAAGACCCGTCGTGTAGGGGAGCGGTGCACGTTAAATCTGTCGAGAGCTCAAACGTCCTCCCGTTGATGTAGTGTGGTAGTTAGGAAAGGGGGTGCTAGCTCAGGTGTCGTCCACTTCACTTGACCATGGTTCAAAATTGCGCGGTCCGTCACCAAAAGCCCTCGTGCAGCTGAACAGTGCGACGTTAATATTCACTCATTCACAATTCATTTAACTCTTCTATTGATTTGTATATTCATAAAATGTCTAAATTTAAGGTTTGGTTAATATTGTCTCGTTCTTTAAACTAGAGTATTCTTTGAATCTCTCCATGAAACACACATTCATGCTCAACAAATTTTCTTAATTTCAAATCGACTTTGTAGAGTTATTAACAATAAAAATGACTTATTCTGTTTAATGAAGTGTACGCAAACTACTTCACGTTAGCAACAATGAAGTAAAATTTTTAAGATTATCTTTTATTTGAACGCATCACACACACATGTTTACATTTCTCTCGCTACTTATTTAAAGCATTGTGTTCACACCTTTTATATTCTGATCGAGACAAAGTCCAAGATTTCAGTTCGTTTCTTCAGGAACACAGAAACTTTGTTGAAGTAGCGATCAGTTGCAAAACTCCAAAAAGGTACAAAAAATAAAATACAGTAAACTCTTCCTAACCAGACCTCACTAAACCGGATAACCATTAAAAATAATAAAAGCAAAAAATTCGGGGACCAAATAGTTTTCCCCCCAACTTAATACGTGGACCGAGGTCACCTAATGGTCATGCTCATGGCTGGCGCATCATGAGTTCGAACCCCAGTGCTACTGAAGACTCGCCGTGTAAAGATCCTGTTGTACGTCATATCTTTTGTAGCTTGGTGGGGTAATTTAGGGAGAGGGTGCTAGCTCATGTGCCATTCTCGTAACTTGACCTTAGTTCAAAATTGCAAAATCCGTTGCCAATAACTCTCGTGCTGCGACGTTACTAAACACGCACTAATCCCAAACAAATATGTGCGTCGGGGTCAAAGAAAGGTTATGAAAAGGTTGATGCACGTTACATATGTCAAGTCCTCACAATGGTGTGGCGTGGAAGTTTAGGGAGTGAAGATCCAGCTCAGGTGCCGTCCTCATCATCCGACTGAGGTTCTAAATAATAACACTAATTGCTCTTGTATGATTTCAAAGTGCGTCGTAAAAACAATCAATTGTCCTAATACGTATACATCACGTAAATAATATAATACATATATATGTGGGACGGCGTCTAGGGGAAGGTTCGATTTTTAATATTAAAATAAGCACGCAGAGTTAAAATAACCTAATTTATTAAAAACACAACTCAAACATTTACTATCTACAAGGGGTTTTAAATAATTCGAGATAGCACCATACTAATTCCGAAAACACGTACTCTTTCTCAAAATAACGGAGAGAGCGATTTCCTCTGACCTGCCTTCGTTCAAGCTTTGGTGCAACTCCCAGTTTCTCTTCTGCCCCCCTTTATAAATACATGACCTCATCGTATCGCGCAGCTAAAACTCACGTGGTTTCGATTAGTGGTGCCATCTCTTACAATAAAAATCAAAAGAAGTAAAAGAAAACTTGCACTCGTTTCCTACAAGTTCGGCCATCCTGGGAATCACTGACCTCAGTGATTTTACATACCATACAATAAAATATCGGCCTCTGCAAAATTAATATTAATCGGAGATAAAAATTCCAATATAGACATTCAAATTTGAAAATAAGGATACAACTATCAAAAGTGAAATATTAATAGCAAAGAAAACAAAACACATTAATACACATTATGTTCTTTTAAAAAGAATAGAAAACGCTTTTTATAAAAATACATCATCATGGTGAGTAAAATTTCATTAAATCAGCAGATGAATTTGTTATCTTAGGTCCCTCATGATCACCCACTTTCTCTAAATCATATCTATCTCTAGGTTTTACTTTAACTATGCTATATGGTCCCTTCTCATGTGCTAACTTTATTATCCCAGTTTGCATATCTCTTGGTACAACTATCAATTCATGACCTTCAACATATTTGTAAAGTATTTCGTTTTTATCGAAAAAGTCTGCATTGCTGTTTGTTTCAATCAGTGACCTTAGACTCTGAGTGTATTCATCCTCTTGTTGTGCCCTTTTTAATCTTGCGGTTAGAGTATCGTTAGTAATTATTGCGACTGGATATCTGCTAAGGGCATCCACATGTTGCATTCTCTGGCCGGAACGATGCACAATTTCATAATCAAAATCTTCCAGCAATAATGCCCATCGCGCTATACGAGTAACCAAATTCTTTTTGTCCATAGTCTTTTGAAACGCTGAGCAATCCGTTATGACTTTGAAATGATTTCCCATAAGGTAGGTACGAAATTTCTTTAAAGCGTTGACGACAGCAAGAACTTCAAGTTCATAGCTGCTATACTTCTCCTCTGCCGGAGTAGTTTTCTTAGACATGTATTGAACTGGATGTAATTTTCCATCTTCTGCCTCTTGGAGTAAGACGGCTCTGTAGCCTTGTTGACTTGCATCCGTGTAAAATCCGGTTGTTTTTCCCTGCTGGAAAATACTTAATACTGGACTTTCAGTCAATAATTGCTTGAACTTTTTAAATGTTTCTATTTGAGGTCGTTCAAAGACAAATCGATTGTCGTTTCTAATTAGATCACTCAAAGGTTTCGCTATTTTAGAGTATGACGGAATAAATTTTCGAAAATAGACAGTGAGTCCTAAAAAGCTTTGGACTTGTTTGACAGTCGTTGGTACAGGAAACCTCTTGACAGCTATCGTTTTTGCAACTGAAGGGCGCACCGTTCCATTTTCGACAACGTGACCCAAAAATTCCACCTTTCGTTTTAAAAACTGACATTTTTCAAACTTGATCTCCAACCCATATCTGGATGCGACCTCAAACACCTTCTTTAGTTTTTCCAAACCTTCTTTCTCATCTTTAGCTGGAACGATCAAATCGTCCAAATAAATTATTACGATGCCTTTTCGCATGAGTTCCCTAAAAATGCTGTACACATATCTTTGGAATACGCTTGGGCTTGTACTAAGACCAAAAGGTACCTTATTAAATTCGAACTGCCCGTCTGGTACAACAAAGGAGGTGAAATGCTTGCAATCCTCGTTTATGTCGACATGAAAAAAACCCATTTTTCAAGTCTAACGTGGAATACCTATGACGTCTTGCAGCCTATCCAATACGTCCTCTATCAGTGGCAAGGGGAAGCGATCCGTGACTAGTTTTCGGTTCAGTTTCCTATAGTCAATGCATAGTCTGTCCGTACCGTCTTTCTTCTTGACTAACACGATTGGACTTGCATATTCAGAAGAGCTTGGTCTCACGATTCCCTTATCCAACCATTCGTCGATCTGCTTGTTGACGGTCTGATTCTCCAGAAACGACAAACGGCGTGCTGTTTGGTAAACTGGTATATCATCCTTCAGGATAATTTTCATGGATACATTTGTCGTTTCGGTCTTAGGTGTATAGCTGTTGATTAGTTCAGAGAGTTCCTTTCTTATTCGAGGATTGATAACATGTTTAACTTCGATTTCGTCTTCAGTTCTTGCTTCATAAACCTGTGTATTCACAAACCACACCTTCTCTTCGTATTTACGGAAATAAACACCTTTTTTATCAAAGCGAACAAAAGCTTGTTCCAAAATGTCCGATCCTATCACTGCCTGGAACTTCAAATGCACCGCAGGCACAACATGCCATATTACGGAATATTTCTCTCCATCCAATTCGTTTTCTCGTTGGAACGATCCTTTTGTTTTGATTTCGTACTTTCCCAATCCAGATAACACGACAATGTCCTTCAAGAGCTTCGATTACTCGATGATTCCTTTGCTTACATCTTCACGAATGCGCGAAACTGAGCTTCCAGTGTCGATTAGAGCCTCAAAAGTCTTGTTTTCGATGGTTATTTTCCTGGTCTTAATTCTGTCTTGCTGAATTCGAGAACAGATCTGAACCGGAGAGCTTGAAGAGTTATTGATTTTCGTACCCTTGTTGCGCTTTGTACAATCTACGACATAGTAACCTGGTCCCCTGTATTAGCTACATGTTACCTGTTTAACTCTTTCATCGTAAGTTCTCGTCGATTGAAAGCATTTTCTATCATTCCAATTATTTCCAAGGTGAAAACGTTCTTGCCTTTGAGAACAATTATCGTTATTGTTCAATCTCTTAGCAAATGAGTTTAACTGCTTTGGCCCTATAGTTCTTCGGACGTCCTCATAATCTTCAAATTTTTCGCTAGCTCAATAGATGAGTTAATAGTAGACCATTCATCCAAAAAGTGTTCCTGAAAATCATACGGCGCCCTCTTCTTCATTTGATCGGCTATGATTAATTCTCGTAATTGGTCGTAGGTGTTAACTTTTAAGCCCAAAGTCCATCTATCAAAATACGTCTGTAATTCGTGTTGAAAATCTTGCCATGTTCGTTCATCGGACTTTTGGTGAAACAAAAATAACTGACGAAATTTTTCCGGAGAGAGATAATTTAAATCTTTGTAAGAGTAAATCCTTTACATGATCGTAATCATTACACTTATCAGTTGGTTCTCTTGCGATCAGATGGGCAATTTCGACGGGTATTAGACCTATAAGTTTTTGAACCCAATCTTTTTTCGATAAGAAAATTAGTTCTGCATGACGCTCAAATAAGATAAGATTCAACCCAATATCTTCCTTCATATTAAACTTATGAAAAGTTTCGTGAAACAGTTTATTCGATGCTTGAACGTTTTCGGTGTTATTCGGCATACCGCCAGTCTGTTGCGCTTGTATTCGCAACTTCTCTAATTCGTACTCTCGTCTTTCTCTCTCATCCTTTCGCATATCCTCTCTCTCCCTCTCAGCCCTCTCTCTCTTCTCTTTCTGTACGTTCCTCCACTATGCTATCAAGCATCTTTTTAACATAGTCTTCAACGTAATCTGGGCTTTTTACGATCAGCTCCTTTAACTTCAATTTTGTGATACCTGCTTCGATAGTAAGATCCAAATCCTCGGCGAGTGACACCAAATCCTCTTTCTTTTTCGCGAGTAAGAATGCCATTTTTATACTCAGAATGGTGACCCAGAGAACAACTTAAATTTTTACCCAAGTTAAATGAGACAAAACTATTAAAATGACACGCAATAAGTTTACTCACCTTGACCTCGATGACACAAGAAATCTTGTTTCGTGTTGATAACTCGCAATTCGATGCAGTTCCAAAGGTTCTCTCGTCAGTGTTGACCTCAATGATCAATGTAATCCCGTTCAATTCGTTCAGTATCTCGTTGAGTCGCTGGGCTTCCAGTTTTGGTTGACTGTAGCTGACGTGGAAATTCGCCAAGATTCTGTGCCTCTAACCAAGTCAATGGAATATTTTTTTCCTGTTGACTGTTTTCGCTGAAGTATTTCCGTATCGTTCGTAAGACTTCCGTATCGCTCGTAAAATTTCTTATCCAGCTGAAGGCTTCGCCGGGTCTCTATTCGATGCAAAACAAGGTCTATGTACCACTCAGGAAATCAAAAATCGATAAGGAGGTAAAACTTTTAAAAAATGCTCTTAGATAAAACTTTGAATAGTTAAAAAACTCCCGGTCGAGCCCCCAATTTGTGGGACGGCGTTTAGGGGAAGGTTCAATTTTTAATGTTAAAATAAGCACACAGAGTTAAAATAACCTAATTTATTAAAAACACAACTAAAACATTTACTATCTACAAGGGGTTTTAAATAATTCGAGATAGCACCATACTAATTCCGAAAACACGTACTCTTTCTCAAAACAACGGAGAGAGCGGAGCGATTTCCTCTGACCTGCCTTCGTTCAAGCTTTGGTGCAACTCCCAGTTTCTCTTCTGCCCCCTTTATAAATACATGACCTCATCGTATCGCGCAGCTAAAACTCACGTGGTTTCGATTAGTGGTGCCATCTCTTACAATAAAAATCAAAAGAAGTAAAAGAAAACTTGCACTCCTTTCCTACATATATATATCTATATATATAAAGGAGAAAAGCGACTCACTGACTGACTGACTGACTAATTACGAAATCTCCGGAACTATTCAACCTACAGATTTGAAATTTGGTAGACATGTTCCTTTTATGAAGTAGAGATCAGCTAAGAACGGATTTTTTTTTGCGAAATTCGAATCGCAAGGGGCGTTACGGGGGTTAAGGGGCGTTATAAATAAGTGTTTCCATTTTTAAGCTACTTGACGTACAATCTTTAAATTGGGTAAGCAGATTCCTTTCATTAAGTAGAGATCATCTACTAAAGGAGTTTGGTGAAAGTAGACCCCCAACGGGTGTTGTGGGCCTAAGGGAGCGTTATAGATAAATATTCCCATTTTTAAACTATTTGACGCAGTCTTTAAATTGATAAAAAGATTCCTTTCATAGAGTAGAGATCAGCTACAGGATGGGTTTTGTGAAAATAGCCCGCATAAGGGGAGTAGCGGGGGAGTAAGGGACATAATAGATAAATATTTCCGTTTTTAAAGTACTTGACCTACCTGCTTGAAAATTGGTAGGTATGTTTCCTTCATAGAGTAAATATCCGCTACAAAATGGGTTTTGGGAAAATTGATGGCTAAGAGGTGTTGCGGGGGGTTAAGGGGAGATATAAATATTCATTCCGATTTTTAAACTATTAAACGCACACTCTTGAAATTTGGTAAGCATATTCCTTTCATAGAGTAGAGATCTGCTACAAAATGAGTTTCATAAAAATAGACTCCCCAAGTTGCATTGGGGATATAGATTATAATTTAGATTATAATTTTTTTTATATTTTTAATTATTATAATTATTTTTATACTATAATTATTTTTGAATTTTTAAACTATTTGACGTACTGTCTTTATATTTGATAAATAAATTACTTTCATAGAGTAGAGATCAGCTACAAAATGGATTTTGTGAAAATAGCCCCCAAGTGGCGTTGTGGGGATTAAGGGTCGTAATAGATAAATATTCTCGTTTTTAAACTAATTGACCTACCTGCTTGGAAATTAGTAGGGATGTTTCTTTCATAGAGTAAATATCCGCTACAAAATGGGTTTGGGGAAAATTAACCCCAAGGGATGTTCCGGGGTACTACCCGGGGAGTAGTACCCCGGGGTACTACTCTTCCGGGGATGTAAGGGGCTTTATAAATTCCAATTTTTAAGCAATTAGACGTACAGTCTTAAAATTTGGTAAGTGGATTCCTTTTATAGGGTAGAGATCCGCTACAAAATGAGTTTCGTTGAAATCGACTCCCAAGTAGCGTTACGGGGCTTGAAGAGCGTTATAGATAATTATTTCCTTTTTAAACTACTGGAGGTACAGTCTTGAAGTATGATAAGCAGAATCCTTTCAAGGAGTAAAGATCCACTAATATAATGTGTTTTGTGAAAATCGACCTCAGGTGGCGTTGAGGGGGCTCAAAGGGCGTTATAGATATTTTTTTTCCTTTTTTAATTTATTAGACTCACAGTCTTAAAATTTGGTAAGCAGATTCCTTTTATACAGTACATTTCCTAAAATGGGTTTTGTGAAAACAAACCCCCAAGTGGCGTTGCGGGGGCTCAAAGAGCGTTATAGATAATTATTCTCATTTATCATCATTATCTCATTTAGACGTACTGTCTTGAAATTTGGTAAAAATATTCCTTTCGCAGAATAGAGAACCGCTACAAAATGGGTTTCGCGAAAATGAAATCACAAGTTTCATTTCGGGGGATTAAGGGGAGTAATAGTTAAATATTTCCGTTTTTAAACTATTATACCTACCTGCT
Source organism: Trichonephila clavata (assembly GCA_019973975.1). NCBI lineage: Eukaryota > Metazoa > Arthropoda > Arachnida > Araneae > Nephilidae > Trichonephila > Trichonephila clavata. The sequence continues at coordinate 233,900 of BMAO01005681.1, forward strand.
GGAAAATTGGCGGGCATGTTCCTTTCATGGAACAGAGTTCCATTAAAACGAAACATTTAAAACAAAAATCGACCCCCCAAAAAGGGTTGCGAGGGGTCACGGGGAGTTATAGAAAAAAAAATTCCCGTTTTTGAATTGTTAGACCCACATACTTGAAATTGGTTAAGCAAGTTTCTTTTTTTGAATAGGGATCTACTAATAATGTATTTTAGGGAATCAACTCCTGGCGGAGCAGGGGGTTACTAGGGTGTATTGACACAAAAAAAATCCTTTTTTCGAACTACAAGGAAATTTGGGGGAAGTGAAATTTGGTTTGCATTTTCCTTTTTTTAAATTGAAATCCGCTAAGAACAGTTATATTGGAGGACGACTCTCAACGGAATTACGGAGGATATTGATAATAAAAACTTCGTTTTTACTCTATTAGACTTAGACTTAAAATTTGTCTCGCGTGTTTATTTTACGGAGTAGAGATCCGCCAAGAATTGGTTATGCGGAAATCCACTTGGTTATAGGGTTAGAAAAGTGCAAACATCATTCTATACTTCAATTTTTAAAATTTTTAGAAAATACGAATTAGAATTACTGTCCTTTTTTATATCAAGAGTCGAGAGTTACAGTTATACTTATATATTTCAATATAATCGAATTCTGAATGCTAGGGCTTAGATAAAAATAATATATATATATATATATATATATATATATATATATATAAACAGTATATATTTATAAAGCATCATGAAATACCCAGCGAAGCGGGCGGGTAACGGCTAGTATATAATATATATATATATATATGTTAAAAATATGTCTTAAGACTTGTGAGTTTGTTAATTGTATATACGAATATATTCTTTGGCTCACTTTATCGTATGTTTTGCTTAAAAATGACCAACTTATAGAGCTTCACTCACAGACCGGATTTAAAAAGGTATATTTGTAAGGAAATTAAGAGTCAGGTGGCGTAACGTCCTCCCCCATCGTGGGAGGGCCAGGATTCTAGGAGGCTCAAATCCTATGTTAAGTTATGGTTTTGCAATCCATTGTAAGATGTGGCTTTAGGCCCGAAACCTGATTTTACAGGGGGGAAGAGATGTAATATTCTCCATTACGCCACTGTTAAGAATGTATTTATTAAAAATAATACTCGGTTTAAATAATTGGGATCAATTTTACTTTTTTAAAAAATTTACAAGGGCATATTGCTATAATATACAATTTTGAAAATCGTCCATTCACAAATACCCATTATAAATGGCAGAAATACCATTTAATGTTGAGTTTATATAGTATGGTATCATATTCGACTATATACAATTAAATACATTTAAATGGATTTTACATGTAGATAGCATTGAAACGGATATCAATTGAGCTATTATATCTTCACCCAGGGAAATACATTCGAAAGAGCAAGAAATAAAATTTCAGTCTGTCTCATTTCTATTTAGGGAAGTATACTTAAATTGTTTTTTTTTATTGGTTCATTGACAGAGGTTTTTCACAGATTCTTTAAAAAACAATTAAACTTTTTTTTCTAAAATCAAGTTAATAATAAAAACTTTACTTATCCCCCCCCCCTTTTCATTTAAATTAACTGCCATCTCACTGTTCACTTCTGTTGGGATTTGAGAAATTTATTAGAAATTACGAAATATTAGCATGTTTACGCGTAATCCGGATGGTTAATAAACGGCAGTTTTGAAATAATAATTACAAGATGATGCGATTAAGGATTAATTGATTGATTTTAATTAACTTATTATGAAGAGCTACTGTGTGTGTGTGGTGACAGACCCCATCATTTTTAACCACAGTTAAGTGACCAGAGCGATTTTTGAGCTTGTCGTACTCTCCAAACTTTCCCACTTCACCAACATGAGGACTCAATGAGCAACACGAAGACTATTGATCGAACTAAGTTCAAAAGGCTTTAGAACAAAACGCACCACCCCCAGAAACCCCCCCCCCACATACAAACACACACTCCGTCTTTATTTTGGAGATACTTAAGGTATCCGAAGACGTTCGGAGAACTTATTTTTAGAATAGCATACTCAAAACATTATATAAGTACTTTTTAGGGATCAATACCAAAACATACAAATATTTAACTAACAATATTTAAAATAACTTATGAATTTTTTTAAAAAATCACAACTATAAGTGAATTTAAACAATATTCTCTAGGAAAACTTCAAAGCAAGTAGAGAAAAAAATTAAAATTTTACGTCAGTAAAGTATTACTAAGAGGAACTAGACGCATTTATCTATAAAATGTACTAAAATGTTAATGCTTTATTAAAATTTAAAATTTTTAGAGTTGATCGAGTAAATATGGTAAGAAATGCGACATTCTTTACGAAACCTTTATTTCAGTAATACAGTCCATAACTCAAAAAAATGTTTATACAATATTTTAGTACATTCTCTAGAAAATAATATAAATATCGATTTCAAAAAGATTTTGTAGAAATACATTAATAATATTTTGAGTTATCAGACTCACCGTGATAGATTTTGAACGATTTAAATACCCCCTTCTAGTAGATTAAAGACCCGTTTCTGGTTTTTCTAATTTTATAAAATTGACTGTAACTGGCCTATTATCAACCTAGAAACAAAGCAAATAATGTTTTATAAAGGCAAAAGAGAGAATGCTCTATTCTATAAAATAAAAAACAAAAAAAAAAAATGTGTTTTGACCGAATTTGGTCACTCAACGTGTTCGGATGGGCCTTGGGTAGCCTAGTGGTTAGAGCATCGGACTCCAGACCCGAGGGCCTGGGTTCGATGCCCGATGCCACTAAATACCACCGAGTATAGACGGAGTACGTGCTCGTTAAATCAGTGGGTCCGAAAGTCTTGTGGGCGGTCGCAGCAGAAATCACGTGTGCATGGGGCTGGAGAATATTTCCCTCCCCTTCAGTTCCAAGCCAAAATTGTGGAGGTGGAGATAGGTGGTGTAGCCATCTATCGTTAAGAAGTCCAACCTGTGTCTCACAGGCAATGGCAACTTTCATTCCTTCCCTGCGGGAAGGACACGATAACAACAACAACAACGTGTTCGGATAAATTAATTTTGAACCACGTTCAAGTAACGAAATTATATCCGAGCTGTGGTATTCCACATCACGTTCACAGAAGGACTTTGAACCCTAGATAGATTAAGCAGTCCTCACTTCTTATACATGGAGGATCCTCAGTGACACAAAGGCTCGTGGCCGCGGTAGCCAAGTGGTCAAGGTATCAGATCATGGCTAGCGTGTCAGGAGTTCGAGCCCAGTACCACTAAAGGGTGCCGTGTAGGGGAGCGATGCACGTTAGATTTGTCGAGAGCCTAAACATCTTCCCATTGGTGTGGTGTGGTAGTTTGGAGAAGGAGGTGCCAGTTCAGGTGTTATCCTCGTCACTTGACCATGGTTCAAAATGACGAGGTCCGTCACCAAAAGCCCTCGAGTAGCTGAACAGCGCGACGTTAATATTCACTCACTCACGACACCAAGGCTCAGACTTGCGAAACTACAGTAAAAGCGTTTGCCACAAGTTCGTGACTATGACTATTACAGCCACACTGTAATTATGGGACAATATTGAAAGGAAAAGTAGAGAATGACAAAGAAACCCTACTAAAATGAACTCAGTGACGCAACAATCCATGAGGGCCTACTGTGCCCGTCTCAGTTTTCATGACATTTAGTGCTAAAGGTGTATGAGCAGATGTCCCGGTCAGGTAGTCAGCCTGACGCGAAACTCCCCACTGTTTAGTTCCCAAAAAATCTTGGTGCTCATTTATCGACCCACTGAATGGATGCAAGTTTGTGTCGACCTTACCCAGCTCAGGATTAAGACCTGAGGGCTGCCAATGGGCTTAAAGAAAACCCATATCCTAAAATTCGTTGCATCATTTTTCGTTCACATTGTTCGAAATAATTAAGAAATCCATGTAATCTTAAAGAAATCGCTTCTCCTCTAAAGAAATCGCGAGATAAGAAATTTGCGCAGTTCTTTGACTTCAGAAATACCTCCCTAAGGCCCATATCTCTGGACACTTATCAACGTCTTGCCTTATCTGCTGTATATTGAATTTTGAAAGAACCTTTTTTCCCTTCTTATCTGCCAGCAAGGATCAGAAGCACTCACTTGAGAAGCGACAGTAAAATCACACCTGAATCACTGCCGGCTATCGAGATGTCGCAATAGATCGAATTTTCACAAGCTATAGTTTCCAGCCTATTTACATAATCTCGAGCTGGAGAGTTAGTTGTTTGCTGAGGTGTTTGCTCCTCCCGTTTAGGTTGTTTATTGCGTAAGGTTTTTTCCTCGATCGCGATCTGGAACAAATGATAAAAGAAAACAAGGAATGCGAACCATTTCGTCAACATTTCTAATTTGTTGTAAATTCTTTAAGACCGACTTCATTGTCCCGGATTTAAAATAGCTCTAAATAAATAGCTCTTTGAGTCTTTTTTATCTGGTGCTCTTAATAGCACATTGAGTAAGAATTAAAAGTCGCTACTGGAGGGGAGGTGAACGTGCTGAGTCGGTTGGTTTCGACAGGTTCATTTGCTTTACTGCATCGTCACGTGATCAGATCTCATTACGTTTGGGCAGTCACGTGATATCCATATCTTTTATTAGTTTTACGAGGATTTGCTCTTGAATTTGAATACAATATTCAATATCTCCACAAAAGTTGTTTCTATAAATGTTATTCATTTATACAAAACCCTAATCAGTAGAACACTAGAAATATGGAAAGTTATAACTGGGTTCCATTCCTTATTATTTTCATTTTGCTGATGAGTTTTTTATTTTGTTCTTAAAAAATATCTGCGGGACCCTAGAGGCCACAAACTCGTGGGCAGTGTGCCACCTGTTTAAGCCCTAGTAGAGCCGCAGAAGACCTGCCATGTAGACAGGCTGGTACACTTTAAACCTGTCGAGGTTCTCCCTCGTTGGCTTGGTGTGGTAATTTGGAAAAATGGGTGCCAGCTTTCGTATCATTTTTGGTTCTTGATCGTAGCTCAAAAATAGAAAGAACTAAGATTTTGCTCAATAAAGACTGAACGCGGGGTGGTTGTCTCCGGGGGGGGGGGGTACAGTTTTGTAGCTCTAAATCCTTTCCGGGTGAACCCGGTTCCCTTGGGATTCTACCAAAAGCCCTTGTGTTGCTTTACAGGGAGACGTTAATAAACATTTAGTCTCTGACTTGATTTCCAAAATTAGATACTTTGCTTAGATCGTAGTCTGTGGTTGAAACTAATCACCAAAAATATTGATAGTTCTACGTAAAACAGAGAATTTATTGATTCTGGCGTGCATTCTATCCTTTTCCAAAAACCGATGAAATTAAATTCCTAATTTTGAGTAAAAAATTCATTATTTGAATTATTTCTTTTTATGGGCCAAAAAATTAAGCTAAACACTAAAAGTTTTGCATTAGCGTCATACCATTCGTAGCTACATTATTGCAGCGATGTGACATTATGGAATCCATGCATAGGATAGTTTTCTTTTATAAAAATTATAAAATATATTAATATTATTTTGGGATCAAGAAAAAATATCAGGAGTTTACAGGATGATGTTACGTTTTACCTCTCGATGTTGAGGTACCAGTTTGTATTGGTCGTGGAAGTGTTATTTAGTTATCATTTTGATCAGTATATGGCGTTTGTCAGTGTTTTCAGTTCAATGTGTCAGTGTTTGTATGAAGTCTTACAAAGGATCAAATGTACATTACGTCCTTTTACACATCTCTTCCTGAACTAAACTCAAGAATATTCGCCTTGGAAGCATGCTGATAAATTTGTTGCAAGAACTGATTTTCCGATGGGACATTTGTAGAGTGACGAAAGAAAGACACATGAAACATTTATAATTGTCGCGAATCCTCGTCTCGAGCTTTCGCCACTTGAATTATTTAAATTTTTTATTTCTGTTTCTCCGCTGCAGTTGAGTGGCAATGCACTTTGTATGGCAAGAAATTTATTCAAAACTGCTATTTGTAATCTACGGTCTTCACGAGCTCGTTATTTACGTGTAATTTTTCTTCATTGAACCTTTTATATAAATTAATAATATAATTTAAATTTGATGAATTTTTCTATGAACTCGAGGAAGCAAAGAACTCTTAAAATCCTCTCGGCATGATGTGAATTGAGGTAAGCCTGATTGTTCCATTATTCGAAGTTTAGGCTTAAGACATAATTATTAATAATTATAATGATAAACTTGGACTAAATATTTCTCTATCTCACAACAATATGTAATTTTTTTTCATGTAAATTGCATGCAATAAAACATTCTTTTTGCCGAACTAATTTGTAGACACACTGTATATAAAAATCAGGCATAATATGCTACAGGAAAATAATACGCAGAAATACAACGCTTTTTCCGTAGATTTTTTTCCGGAATAGAGAAGAAATATAGTACCTGCTCTCCAACAACCATAGAATAGATAACTATGTGTGCTAGATTACGTCGGTATTAGATCACTGAGAACATTTTCTTCAATGAAATTTTTCAGATAAGCGTATGTGAATGAGATTCGCGTAAACACGCCGTCTTCAGGTGAGCCAAGATATCATCAATGCGAGATACGATTTTTTTTTTTTTAATGAAAGACTCGAGCGTGAAGCATTTATTCAGAAATATTACGAGTGGTCTGATTGAGCAATATTTGACTAGATAACAGTGTTTTTTTAAGAAATATTTTTTATCGGAACAGAGAGACGTCATCATAGTAAGGGGGGGGGGGAAATAGAAGTTATCCTTTTACAACTCTGTATTATTTGTAATTTTGTAGAGTTTGGAGATTTCTTAGTTTAATTACAATTCCCAACATCAAACTTTGCAGACTGAGATCGAAAGAGTGGGTTTTTTTTGTTTTATTCCGAACAAATTATACAACAAACTTAAGGCTTAAGAGATATCAGCAGGTACAGTCAGTCACAAAAGTCTACATACCCCTATCAAAATAGGGTTATCTCAAAAACTGTGATTAAGTTTCAATTTGAAAAATTATATCGATCTTTCAATTTCAGCGAAAAAATATGCTTTTCACAATAAAAACGTTCAGAAATAATAATTACTGGGAAATTTTGTGAAATGTGTAGCGATTGTCACGTCGCAAAAGTCTGCATACCCTCGATTGGCTGATAATAAGAATTTTGCATACAAATTTTCTTTCGAAGATCACCTTAGTTTGAGGTGACACGTGTTCTATATTCTAATCTTCATTTTCCGCGATTTTTCAACATTGTAACTTCAACAAAATGAGCCAGGGAAAGGAGAAACATCTTTAGAACTTCGAAATCTTATCGTAAAGTTGAAAGGTGAAAAGAAATCTTATTCCGAAATTGCCAAAATTGTTAAAAAACCTCGGTCAACTGTGCAAACAATCTATAGAAATTACGTTATGCGTGGAAATGTGCTCAAAAAATCTCGATGTGGTCGTCCACACAAGCTTAGTGATCGTGATGCAAGAGCCATAGTAAGAAAAGTGAAGAAAAATCCGAAAATTAGTGCTCCAAAATTAGCGGATCAAATTGCAACAGCAAATGGAAAGAAAGTACATCCAGAAACTGTTCGTAAAATCCTTCGATCAGGCGGTTACAATGGCAGAGTTTCCAGAAAGAAACCGTTCATCTCATCAGTGAACCAACAGAAGAGACTTAATTTTGCTTCTGCACACGTTGACAAGGATTTTGACTTTTGGAAAACAGTTGTATTCACCGATGAGAGCAAATTCAACGTGTTTGGAAGTGATGGCCGCGGAAAAGCCTGGAGAAAAGAAAAAAAAAAACACAGCAATGAACCCCGAGAATTTGACTCCAACTGTGAAACACGGCGGAGGTAGTGTGATGGTTTGGGGCTCAATGGCGGCAACTGGAGTGGGCAATTTTGTGTTCATCGATGACAACATGAATAAATTTGGATACTTAAAGATTCTGCAAAGCAATCTGCACCCATCGGTCCAAAAATTGGGACTTGGGAGCAACTTTGTCTTTCAACAAGACAACGATCCGAAGCACACAGCTAACATTGTTAAGGAATGGCTGCTCTACCGCACACCTAAACAACTGCATTCACCGCCACAGTCGCCGGACGTTATTCCCATTGAACACCTCTGGAAGGAAGTTGATAGAAGAGTTCGGCAACAAGCAATAACCAGCAAGGAAACTCTGAGGAAGGCCATAGAACATGCCTGGGCTCAGATTTCACCTGAGACGACGAAGAATTTTGTTATGTCAATGCCAAACCGAATGCAGGCAGTTATTGCTTCAAAGGGAAGTCCTACAAAATATTAACATCATTTTTGCTTATTAATTACTGAAAATTGTGTTGTTCTGTCCCTATATGTAGACTTTCGTGACTATATAATTTCATATTTTGTTTATTTTTGATATATTTTAATGAATAGGTTCATAATTTTCTTCATTAGATATGAATTATTATCTAAGATAATTACGAAAATAAAGTTGTATTTTCGGAAATATAAGTATCGTGCTAGATCTGTGTGTATTGGGGGGTGTATGTAGACTCTTGTGACTGACTGTATGTTTTAATACTCTTTGAGGTCTTGGTCCTAGAGAAATCTTAAGATTTTCTGTGATCCTATGCAAAAATAGGCCCTACTTGAGATCTTTTAAGTGGACACAGTATATAACAAGCATTGTCAAACACTCGTTCCAACGGTCATTTGTAAGAAATAAATCTCTGCTCGACTCACAATCTTAAAAGCCTAGGCACAAACCGGCTCGACCGATGGCAGCATTTCGACTAAATGAGTTGAATGATTATTTATGGTATCAGGCCTAGGCCCAGATATAGGAACAACTACACCATAATGATATAGTCTTATCACACTTTTGCTAGATGACATGCAGTTTTAAATTCGCCGGTTTTCGGAGAATATGCACAACTAGCTTTCATGGCCCGGCGTTGCACGGGCTTTTACCGAGAGTATAACTTATCCCCATATTAATTTCCTTCTTTCTTTCTGATGCCTTCACTTTTATGTGGGCGTAACGCGTACGATGTGAGTGCATGCCCCTTGAGTGCGTATCATGGCTTTCTCGTTTAACATTTTCCCTTCTCTTCACAAAATCAGCACATCCAATAATATTTTTCGAAATTACTTTGACTTCTTTGTTTCTTTCCTCTCCCCAGGCCCGGCGTTGCACGGGCTTTTACCGAGTGAATAACTTAAAAAAAAATCCCCAGGGGAATTTCCTTTTTCCCTCAGGTCGATAGCGCTTATGTGTGTGTATGCGAGCGTTGTGAGTAATTTCTTTAACTATGTCATTAAAACTCCCTTTTTCGAAATTTGTTCTTGTGTTGGTGTGGTAATTAGGAGAGAAGGGTGAAAGCTCAGGTGTCGTCCTCGTCACTTGACCATGGTTGAAAATTCAATGTCCGTCGCCAAAAACCCTCGAGTAGGTGAACAGTGCGACTTTAAAAATCACTCACTCACTTTTGAATTCTTTTGTTGCAATTTTTTAGCCCCCCGAAATGAAAACGTAGATTTCTTAAAAATAATTGTATGTTGAAAAAAGACAGAAAAGTTGAAATTTTTCAAATTACAAAATTTCACTACTACTTTAAATCTTGAAGAAAAATTCAGAGGATTTTTTGAAATGTTCGACACACGGGAAAAAAGTTTCATGCAATTATCTTTTTTCAATGAAGAAATTATTAAATGATTAATTTAAGTATTTTAAGTGTTTTATTATAATTCGTTCAAAAACTGAAACGTAACATTGACCTTCACTAATTCTACCGCGCAAGCACAAAAAACCTTCCCAGTGTTTTTTTAAACTTTTCATGATCGCAAAAACGGTACTTTACGAAAATCACAAAAAAAAATTTAAAATCCGTAAATTTTAAGCAATTTTTTCAATCTTCGTACAGATTACAGATGATTTCTTTTTACACACGAAAAAAATGTTTCGTGCGATAATTTTAATAAATAACGAAGTTATTCAACGTTGCGTAAAAAAATTTGGTCTAATATTTAAAAAATCGCAGAAAAAAAGTTTTGGTCATTTTATTTTTTAAATGAATGGATCTAAAAGAGAAAGGCTTGAAGTTACTTAGTGTTGAATATCGATTTAAAACCACGAAAATAAATTCATACGCAACGATTTAGAAATAATGTTCATAAAAACTCATAAAACTATTCTGATGCTTGATTTAAAAAAATCATTTATTTTATAATAGATAGTTTTTAGGAATCTAAAATAATAAAATAATTTTCAGGTTTTCATTAATCAATCAATCGTTACTTACAGTTAGCTTAAAAATGTCTCTCTCTAGAACGTATTTTTATCCTAAATAATAGGCGATATACTTTTTATTAACAAATAATTAATTTAATAATAAAATAATAGAAACATTCCTTTGATTTTAAAAAAATATATTATTTAAATCCATTATCAATAAATACTAATAAAAAAAATTCTACAGATAATTCTTGAAACGTTTGGGTGTTTGATTAAACATATGTAAGTGTTAAAAATCCACTTTTGGGGGAAAACCTAGTTATATGCTAACATTTTTTCACTGAAAAAAACATTTAAAAAAAAAAGAATACTATTTGATAAAAACATTTAGTTTTTTTAATTTTAATTTTATAGTTTTTCATTCCACTCTGTGTTAATTAAATTATTTAAACACGTATCTGCGAAAAAAAGTATATTATAAAAAATTAACTTATTAATTATTTTCTAATAAAATTGATTAAAATTGCTCATTTAGCAATTAATTGTGACATACCATTTGCTTACATAATGGCAGCACTGAAAATGAAGTAAATTTCAGATCAGTGGGGATGCAGCAAGTGAATTCAATCATTGAAGAAGAGAGAATTAATTTACGGGGTGGGAAAAATAAGCAGAAATGAACAAAATGGAATCCTCTAGATTTGAACCCAGAAAATAAGAATTAGACACTTAGCGGTAGGGCTAAAGCGGCGCTCTAGCCAACCACGCCACGCAGACCAGTAGCAGAAGTGAAAATAGGCAATAATAATGAATGGGAGGTTCAAATTGAATTTAATTTTTAATTGAGGGGATCCACAGGATATTCACATAACGATTGAAAGATTTCGATTGAAGATTATATTTAAATGCATTGCAAAAAATTTATTGATTTTTGATATTTAAAAAAAAGCAATTAATAATAAAGAATATATAATACGAACATAGCTTTTTTTTCTAAGGAATTTATACCTATTTAACTGACTATTTCCAAAAAAAAATAATTTCGAAATGGGCAAATTCTTCGATTTTATTATGAAATTATATGTCAAAAAAAGAAATATACATTAGGCATTATTTTAAAGTAAACTATAAGTTTTATGAAAGAGAACAAAAATTTCGATACTGATAAATATTTTAAATGAATCTCAGAAATGCATTGAATGCATTTTATCATCTTAATCTGACATATACAGTTATTTAATTTTGAAAATTATATAAAGAAAAATTGACGAAAAAATAACTCTTTCACTCGCATTTTTTTTTTTTACTCGCCAAAGTTACTGATTTCCCCCTGTTTAAGGCAGAATTTTGTAGTGTAACCCTTGAGTTAGATGCGGTTGAAGGCGAAACAGGTCAGAAGTCTTTGGGGCCAAGCTAATTTTCGACGCCAATGTTTGGCTAAATGTAAAATCGCGTATTTTAAATTATTTTAAAAATCATTACCTTCATTTTAATGGCATAATTTTTACGTTAATGCTTTCAAACATCACCAACTATTTGCAAAAATAACGTACTTTGAAATAAAAAATGTACAAATTACTACTTTTTAATTTATTTCTCAGAAAAACATCAGTTTACGAAAATCACAAAATGTTTTTTAAAATCCGTAATTTTGAAGCAATTTTTTCAATCTTCGTATATGTTACGGATAATATTACTGTACACACGGAAAAAAGGTTTTGTGAGATTGCCTTCATAAATGACGAAGTTATTCAATAAAAAGTAAAAATTGGGACTACTTTTTAAAAATTCTTTAAAAAAAAAAGTTTTGGGAATTTTATTTTTTAGATGAATGGATCTAAAAGAGAAAGGCTTGAAGTTAATTAGTGTAGAATATCGATTTAATAACACGAAAAGTAATTCATACCCAACGATTTAGAAATAATTTTCATAAAAACGCATCAGTTTTAACACTATTTTAAAAAATTCGAAAAAAATAGAAAATATCGTTATTTTACAAAAAAAATTATACCGTATCGTGGCGAAATAAATTATCTTTCAGATTCTGTAATTATTTTTTGTCTGATTTCCACACCGAAAATTAGATGACAATTTTAATATTGTGGAAAACGTCGAATTACCGCTCGGCCGAAACGGAAGGGAAGTTCCGCCAAGTAAACAACCGGCAGGAGTAAAACAATTAGGCGTTTTAAGGTTTTTAATTAATATCTTTTAAACTAATTACAATATCGGAATATAAATGGGCAATACGGCTTCCCCGGAAAATTCCCGATCTTTTGGTACCTTCCGCGACTTTCTGCGTGGTGCTGTTCGTGAGAAGATAGACGCACATACATACATAGATAGATACGTTTGTTTACCTTCGAATTTTAATAGTGTAGACTAGCTTTCATGGCCCGGCGTTGCACGGGCTTATACCGAGGGTATAACTTAATACCCATGTTAATTTCTTCCTTTTATTCTAACGCCAACACTTTTGTGGGGTTTCACGCGTACGATGTGAGTGCATGTCCCGTGAGTGCGTGTCATGGCTTTGTTGCTTAACATTTTCCCTTCTCTTAACAAATTCTCGATCCTAGTACCACTGAAGACCCGCAGTGTAGGGGAGCGATGCACGTAAAATCTGTCGAGAGCTCAAACGTCCACCCGCTGGTGTGGTGTGGTAGTTAGGAGAGGGGGTGCCAGCTCAGGTGTCGTCCGCGTCACTTGACGATGGTTCAAAATTACGTGGACCGTCCCCAAAAGGCCTCGTGTAGCTGAACAGTATGACGTTAATATTCACTCAATCTTCACAAATTCAGCACTTCCAATATTATTTTCCGAAATTACTTTGATTTCTTTGTTTCTTTCCTCTCCGCTTAGCCCGGCGTTGCACGGGCTTTTACCGAGTGAATAACTTCACCCTCATGGAAATTTCGTGTTTCCCTCAGGCCGATAGCACCTGTGTGTGTGGGGGGGTGTGCGTGCGTGCGGTGTGAGTGATTTCTTTAACAATGTCATAAAAACTCCCTTTTTCGAAATTTGTTCTTGCGTTGGTGTGGTGTGGTAATTATTAAAGATGGGTGAAAGCTCATGTGTCGTCCTCGTCACTTGAGCATGGTTGAAAATTTCAAGGTCTGTCACCAAAAACCCTCGAATAGGCAAACAGTGCGAATTTAAAAATCACCCACTCACTTTCCAATTCTTTCGTTTTACCGAGTGAATAACTTCATCCCCATGGAAATTTCGTGTTTCCCTCAGGCCGATAGCACTTGTGTGTGTGCGCACGATCTGAGTGATTTCTTTAACTATGTCATAAAAACTCCCTTTTTCGAAATTTGTTTTTGCGTTGGTGTGGTGTGGTAATTCTTAAAGATGGGTGAATGCTCAGGTGTCGTCCTCGTCACTTGAGCATGGTTGAAAATTTCGAGGGCCGTCACCAAAAACCCTTGAATAGGCAAACAATGCGAATTTAAAAATCACCCACTCACTTTCAATTCTTTCCTTTGCCTGAGTGAATAATTTCATCCCCATGGAAATTTCGTGTTTTTCCCTCAGGCCGATAGCACTTGTGTGTGTGTGTGTATGCGCGCGATGTGAGTGATTTCTTTAACTATGTCATAAAAACTCCCTTTTCCGAAATTTGTTCTTGCGTTGGTGTGGTGTGGTAATTATTAAAGATGGGTGAAAGCTCAGGTGTCGTCCTCGTCACTTGAGAATGGTTAAAAATTTCGAGGTCCGTCACCAAAAATTCTCGAATAGGCAAACAGGGTGAATTTTAAAATCACCCACTCACTTCAACGATATTGATTCATATGAGAAAAACTCATAAAATATGCAAAACATCATTGTTTTGTAAAAAAAAAAGTTGTTTTTTTTCCTATAAAATTCTTTTTTTTTTGGCATTTTATTTTTTTAATCATTGATTCTAAATGATCAATGACTTTTTTAAAAATAATTTTCATTTAAATGCATCGATATTTATTCATTTTAGAAGAAATCATAAAATAGGCAAAGTATTATTATTTTGGAAAAAAAATCCGCATCGTGACAAATAAATGATGTTTGGTATTTAATTTATTCAATCACTGATATTAAAAGAGCAAAGTATGAATCTTTTTAGTTCAGATGGTTTACTTATCATAGTTATAAGAAATCCTTATACGTAACGATTGAAAAATTTCGATTAATGATTTACAGAAAACAATTCTTTTTTACTTAAAAAAATGTATATTTAAAGCAACAAAGAAAACGTTCTGATATAATATATTACGAAAAACCAAGCATATTCATTATTTTAACAATAATTATTTTCTTAGAGCTAAAAATAATACAAAGGGTTTGTGTGTATGTGTGGTATTTTCATTTGCCAATGAATCCTTATATACTGGTAGCTAAAGTATAGTCCAGAAAACTATAATCTATCGTTTTATCCAGAAAAAAACAGATTATACAGTGTTGTCATTACATAATTAATCTAGTAATGAATAACGGAAAAAATATTGCAACAGCAAGTTTGACCTTGGCCGCTGAGCGTTAAACAGAGGGGAAAAAAATAATAATAATGATTCTCGCGCATGCGCAAAGCCTTTAGAATGTCTTTAAATTAGGAGAAAAAATTTAATACAAGTATGAAAAGATCGACCGCGGGTTTCTGCGAGGCGTACACCCTCCTTCGTTTTGACCACGCACGGTAGTGCTGCAGTTATAGTCTTGAGTGTAGCGGGAGCTCTGCGCACTCTGCCACAAGCGCAGTTAACCAATGTTTGGTGTAAAATCGCGTATTTTAAATTATTTTAAAAATCATTACCTTCATTTTAAGAGCATAATTTTTACGTTAATGCTCTCAAACATCACCAGCTATTTGCAAAAATAACGTACTTTGAAATAAAAAATGTAGAAATTACTACTTTTTAATTTATTTCTCAGAAAAACATAAGTTTACGAAAATCACAAAATGTTTTTTAAAATCCGTAATTTTGAAGCAATTTTTTCAATATTCGTATATGTTACGGATAATATTACTGTACACACGGAAAAAAGGTTTTGTGAGATTATCTTCATAAATGACGAAGTTATTCAATGTGAAGTAAAAATTAAGACTACTTTTTAAAAATTCTTTAAAAAAAAAGTTTTGGAAATTTTATTTTTTAAATAAATGGATCTAAAAGAGAAAGGCTTGAAGTTAATTAGTGTAGAATATCGATTTAATAACACGAAAAGTAATTCATACCCAACGATTTAGAAATAATTTTCATAAAAACGCATCTGTTTTAACACTATTTTAAAAAATTCGAAAAAAATAGAAAATATCGTTATTTTACAAAAAAAATTATACCGTGTCGTGGCGAAATAAATGATCTTTCCGATTCTGTAATTATTTTTTGTCTAATTTCGACAATGCAGCAAGTGAATTCAATCATTGAAGAAGAGAGAATTAATTTACGGGTGGGAAAAATAAGCAGAGATGAACAAAATCGAATTGTTGAAAAAGATAGAAATTACTCTTTGAATGATTAAAAATCAGAAAAAAAACTTTCTGAAGGCAAAAAAAAAAAAAAAAAAAAAAAATGAAAAGTACATTGAAATAACAGAGGATCATGTTAAAATAAGTATTTATCAGTAAAATTAATTTACGTGGGAAAAATTAGCAGAAATGAAAAAAAAGATATCATCCACGATTCGAACTCGCAAAGACACGATCTGTTTTACGGTGTAAATGAGAGAAGCGAAGCGTTACCGACTGTGCTATTGAGACACGTAGCGAGAAATGAAAATAGGCAGTAATAATGAATGGGAGGACGAAAAAGTAATTTTTTCACTCGCAATTTTTTTTTTTACTTGCCAAATTTACTGATTTCCCTTTAAAACCCGTAATTTTGAAGCAATTTTTTCAATCTTCGTATTTGTTACGGATAATATTACTGTACACACGGAAAAAAGGTTTTGTGAGATTACCTTCATAAATGACGAAGTTATTCAATGTGAAGTAAAAATTAAGACTACTTTTTAAAAATTCTATTAAAAAAAAAGTTTTGGGAATTTTATTTTTTAAATGAATGGATCTAAAAGAGAAAGGCTTGAAGTTAATTAGTGTAGAATATCGATTTAATAACACGAAAAGTAATTCATACCCAACAATTTAGAAATAATTTTCATAAAAACGCATCAGTTTTAACACTATTTTAAAAAATTCGAAAAAAATAGAAAATATCGTTATTTTACAAAAAAAATTACACCGTGTCGTGGCGAAATAAATGATCTTTCCGATTCTGTAATTATTTTTTGTCTAATTTCGACACCGAAAATCGGATGACAATTTTAATATGGTGGAAAACGTAAGATTACCGCTCGGCCGAAACGGAGGAAGTTCCGCCAAGTAAACAACCGGCAGGAGTAAAACAATTAGGCGTTTTAAGGTTTTTAATTAATATTTTATTTAACTAATTACAATATCGGAATATAAATGGGCAATACGGCTTCCCCGGAAAATTCCCGATCTTTTGGTACCTTCCGCGACTTTCTGCGTGTGCGGTTCGTGAGAAGATAGACGCACATAACATACATAGATACGTTTGTTTACCTTCGAATTTTAATAGTGTAGATAATA